>JADRCD010126034.1:0-20334 GCA_019843815.1 Montemys delectorum | reverse complement strand
TGAAGGAGTTAGAGAAAGGTTCTATGGAGCTGAAGGGTTTGCAGCCCCTTAGGACGAACAATAATTACTAACTAGTACCCTCAGAGCTCCCAGGGACCCAACCACCAATCAAGGACTATACAGGGTGGGATTGAATGTACTGGCAGCAGGTATATAGTAGAGGATTGCAAATTCGATCATCAATAGGAGTAAAGGACCTCAGCCTTGTGAAGGTTTTGTGCCCCAGTGTAGGGGAATGCCAGGGCCAATAAGTGGGAGAGGGTGGGGGGACAGGCATTGGGAGGGGGGAGGCAAAAGGGGTTTGTTCTTGTTTTTGTTTGTTTGTTTGTTTGTTTGTTTTGGAGGAGAAAATGGGAAGGGGAAAATGTACGTGTAAATAAAGAAAATACAAAAAAAAAAGATTAAACAGTATAGATATTTGCAGATAATTTACAAAGAAAAACTGTTATGGGAAAATTTCAAAATATCCTAAAGTTTATGCAAAAATGTAGTGATGGCAAATCATGAAAACTGTTATTTATGTTTTAAATTATCAATAAATTAGTGATGATACCAGATAACTGAAACATTTTAGAAACAGAGCTCTCACACAATCTTTGCTGTATTTTACAATTAATAAAAAATTACTAGAAACCAGTCAGTTACCAAGTCACTGGAATCATTATTTCTATGATCTCATTAATAAATTCAAAAATTTATTCTCTCAAATTTAAAAGAAAGAAAATACATGTGTACCTTGTTTACTTCAGTATTGTGAATAACAGTGAAAAATGCAAAACAATATCCCAAAATAAAGTTAATATTATTACATATACAAATATTTTTTAAAAAAATCAAGAAATATAATGTTGAAAATACTAAGTGCAAATATAAGATTTTATATGATTGAGCAAGAATTAAATGTTTTTAAAACATTAAAGATAAATATTCTAATATTATATAATAATAATGCTCTAAAGTAATTTTAAAATTTTTTATTCTAAATTTTCTAGATGCAGTTAGTATAATTTTTTAAGCTTTAAAAAATTAGGTTTATGCCAGGCAGTGGTGGTGCATGCCTTTAATCCCAGCACTTGGGAGGCAGAGGCAGGCAGATTTCTGAGTTCGAAGCCAGCCTGGTCTACAGAGTGAGTTCCAGGACAGCCAGGACTACACAGAGAAACCCTGTCTCAAAAAACCAAAAGAAAAAGAATTAGGTTTATGTTGCTTTAAAATAATTTTTATATAATTTTAGTGTTTCAGTACTAAATATAAATCATTTTGTTTTTAATTATTGAACTATAAATTTATTATAATTTTAGGCAGGACTTTAAAACATTAACCCCTAATATTTTCACTTTATACAATAGTCAATAATAAAAAAGAAATTCTAAAATCCTTTTTGAGACAGAGACAAACTCATTACTCTTACTTTAAATGCATTTCTTTTTCTTCCAAATTTTCTATTTGTTTCAACATTCTTTCTTCTTGCTTTTTGCAACTCTGAAGATAATCAACAATGCTTATGTTAAACATTTTTCTTCAACAAAAATTTAAGTGAAATTAATACTTAAAGTCTTCATCTGTAAGCATAAATTTATTTCATTATACAAAAAAACAATAACGTGAGTGTGCTAGTTATTTTTTGGTCAACTTAACACAAGTTAGAGTCAAAAAAACTGCCTCCATAAGATTGACCCGTAGGCAAGTCTGTGAGACATTTTCTTCACTGAGAATGTGGGAGGGCTGAGCCCACTGACCACAGTGCCACCCCAGGCAGGTGTCCTAGAGTCTATTTAAAAAATGGGTTGTACAAACCCTAAGAACAAGCTGGTAATGAGCACTTCTCCAGGGCCTCTGCTTTAGTTCCTACTTCAAGGTTAATGCCTTGACTTCCCTTCCTGATAGACTGTTTGGTATATGTAAGCCAAATAAACGTCTGTGGACCTGGCTCTGTTTCTGTCCTCAGAATATTCAGTTGAGAGCTCTTTTTATGGAAAGGGGGCACTTAAAACAGCTCTTCTAGATGATATTCCATAAACAACAGGTCTTATTATTCCAGGGTAACAAGGGCTATTATACAAACTTGGGGAGCTAGTAGGGGTTTTTCAAGGAGAGTGTACATTATGGGCTAGAGCTGAGGAGCTGGGAATGCTTTATCTGCATGAAGCAGGATTCTGTGTGCCTAAACCTGTAATTTGGCTAAGAGGCTACTGTGACTTCCTCAAGAAGAATGGAGGTGGGGGGTTGTGGGACTATGTGCCCCGGTGCATGCAGGCTGAGAATAGGGATGGAGCCATCCTTACTCCTGCTGATTTCAAGATGAGATATTGGTCTCAATTGAAATTTTCAGGGTTTTGTATACTTCTTGACCTCACTCTTGTTTCAGGCCCATTCTACCCAGTTGCACTTGCCCCACAAACCTACTTCTGCTGACACCAAGCTATCTTTTTCAGTGTTTTATCACAGAAATAGAATGAAAACTAATATGGTAAGCTATTTCATTTGTATAATTCTGGTTTATAGACTTGTACTGATAACAATCCTAATAATATACAGCAGTTAGTAAATTGTTTGATTTCCCAGTGGTACTTTGAGGCTTTTATATGTTATTTGTAATATTTCATTAAGCATTGACAAAATTCATAATTCATCTTTCAAGGACCAAAATCAATGTTGTTCTCTGACAAGTTCTCTTCCATAAAGGCAGAACTGAACTGATGAACTCAAATAACACTTTATCACATTACCAAAATATATGACATACTATTTTACGTAAAATATTGGAACAGTATTTTTATATTAATTCACATGTTCTTGAAGAAAAATGAAAAGATAATTCATTATTAGGTCTTCCATAGAAATTTATGACTAAATATATTACTAAATATAACTGTTAATGCTTAAAATTATATTAACTTCATATAATGATAGTCTCTATTTTTTGTAGTACAGTATCATCATACCACAGAATAGTACGCAGCTTTCTCCTCCAAAAAACAAAAGTCAAAAAATCAACTCAGAAATAATTAAATTTTTTAAGCTAAAAAGGTATTCAGTAATCATATGTTTTAAAGTCCCTCTACTTTTGAAGGCAAGAAAGCAAAGTCACTGATAACTGTGAACTCACAATGATATCTTCTTGATGTTTCTCGAGTTCTAGGGCCATATCACTTGCTTCTTGTACCAATTTTTTGTTCTCAAGCAAAAGCATGTCACAAGTTGTAGTTAATTCAGTATTCTTAAGTCTATTTTTAAAAACATGTCATATAGAAAGAATTAAATATGGAATATTCAAAATAATTCAAAGTAATTCAAAATAATATAATATATAACATATAAATAATATTGGACATTAATTCCTGAAGCAAAGTTATATTTTCACGCTGCTTCATAAGTTATTTGTTCAAATATAAATTATTCCCATAGTAACATTTCATGTCATACATATTTGATGTATATTTTCAATACTCTCTTTCCTTCTAAAAAATATGAAGCACACATTTTTCCACATAATTGTTTTATATCTAATAGACTACTTCAAAATTCTGAAACTTTAATTAGAATAGTCCTTGAAGCATGAAATATTTGTAATTAAATGCAACCATTACAAAGTCACAAATGTTTCATAGTGAAAGAGAAGTTATTATTGCTATTAAATGAAGCTAGTATCTATTTGTAGGGTGTGGCAACACCAAATGATTTAAGAAGCATCCTAGTTAATAATATTGAAAACTCAGCAGAGCAAATAGAAGTTTTCTCTTCCCCTAAGTAATGAGAGATTGAAGATATAGCAAAAATAATGTAAGTTGGTACTAAAATATAAGTTACCACTCCATTCTTAAGGGTATTTTTAACAAATGAACATTACCTAGGTCTCCTGAAGAAAGAAAAAAAAACTACTTATACTGGCTAGTTTTGTGTGTCAACTTGACACAGGCTGGAGTTATCACAGAGAAGTGAACTTCAGTTGAGGAAGAGCCTCCATGAGATCCAGCTGTGGGGCATTTTCTCAATTAGTGATCAAAGGGGTGGTGCCATCTCTGGGCTGGAAGTCTTGAGTTCTATAAGAGAGCAGGCTGAGCAAGCCAGGAGAAGCAAGCCAGCAAGGAACATCCCTCCATGGCCTCTGCGTCAGCTCCTGCTTCCTGACCTGCTTGAGTTCTAGTCCTGACTTCCTCTGTGGAAGTAAGCTGAATAAACCCTTTCCTCCCCAACTTGCTTCTTGGTCATGATGTTTGTGCAGGAATAGAAACCCTGACTAAGACACTACTGTTCAAAGAATATCAGAAGGAGGGAATGGAGCTACAAGAAAAGGGTGAGGCCTGGGACTCATGATTCAAATTCACAGCAATCCTTCTTCCTTAGCCTCCTAAATGTTAGAATTCCAAGTATGAGGCATCATACCTAATACTTTACTTGCCATTTTATCTATTCCTGAGAAGAAATCAAAGGGAAAAATGATGTTTACCATCAACATGCATTTAAATTTACTTCTTTCCCCATGATAAATCATTATTACCAAACTAAACCTGCTGAATAAGTGAAATCATTGCATTGAATATTTGGATAACACTAGATTTTTTAATTATTTTTAATTTCTTTTTATTGGATATTTCTTTATTTATATTACAAATGTTATCCCCTTTCCCAGTTCCCCCCAAAACCACCTATCCCATTCCCCTTCGCCTGCTTCTATGAGGGTGTTGGCCTACCCACCCACCCACTCCTGCCTCCCTGCCTTCAAATTCCCCTACACTGGGGCATCGAACCTTTACAGGAACAAGGGCCTCTCCTCCCATTGATGTCCTACAAGGCTATCTTTTGCTATATATGCAGCTGGAGCCATGGGTCCCTCTATGTGTACTCCTTGGTTGGTGGTTTAGTCCCTGGGAGCTCTGAGGTGTCTGGCTGGTTGATATTATTGTTCTTCCTATGCGGTTGCAAACCCCTTCAGTTCCTTCTGTCCTTTCTCTAACTCTTCCATTTCCAACTCCCCATTGAGGACCTCGTGCTCAGTTCAATGGTTGGCTGCGAGCATCCTCCTCTGTATTTGTCAGGCTCTAGCAGAGCCTCTCAGGAGACAGTTATATCAGGCTCCTATCAACATGTACTTCTTGGCATCCACAATAAGTGTCTGGGTTTGGTGACTGTATATGGGATGGGGGCAGTCTTTGGATGGCATTTCCTTCAGTCTCTGCTTCACACTTTGTATTTGTTCCTATGACTATTTTGTTCCCCTTTATAAGAAGGACCAAAAGCAAGTACACTTTGGTCTTCCTTCTTCTTGAACCTCCTGAGGATCCAGCTATACCACTCCTGCTCATATACCCAAAAGATGCTCCAACTCCAACATATAATAATAAGGACCCATGCTCCACTATGCTCATAGTAGCCTTATTTATAATAGCCAGAAGCTGGGGGCTGGAGAGATGGCTCAGTGGTTAAGAGCACTGACTGCTCTTCCAAAGGTCCTGAGTTCAAACCCCAGCAACCATATGGTGACTCATAACCATCAGTAATGAGATCTGACACCCTCTCCTGGAGTGTCTCTGAAAACAGCTACAGTGTACTTACATATAAATAAATAAATGTTTAAAAAAAGAAAAAATAGCCAGAAGCTGGAAAGAACCCAGATGTCCTTCAACAGAGGAATGGATACAGAAAATGTGGTACATCTACACAATAGAGTAAGTACTACACAGCAATTAAAAACAATGAACTCATGAAATTCTTAAGTGAATGGATGGAACTAGAAAATATCATCCTGAGTGAGGTAGCCCAGTCACAAAAGAACATACATGGTATGCACTCATGGGTAAGTGAATATTAGCCCAAATGCTCAGAATACCCAACATACAATTCATAGAAATAAATTTTTACATTGAAATTTATCTCTATGGAAAACTAAATGCCTCCTCAAAATTAACGTTAGACCCTCTATATGTTAAAATTCCACATTCATGGGCTTATCCATGTAGATATTGAAATTTTTCAGGAAATTATGTCTGGACTTAACATATAAATTTCTTGCCATTATTTCCTGAATACAGTAGAACAAACATTTACATAGAATTTATATATATTCAGTACTGTAAGTAGTTTAGAAATGAGCTAAAAAACTTACTTGAAAGAGAATATTTATACTTTATATGCAAGCACTGTGCTGTTTGTATTTAGGACTTGACTATCTACAGATTTGTGTATGTTTAGGGTTTCTTGAACCAATGTTCATAAATACCAAGAGAAAAATATGTACTGATATGAAATGATTAAATTTGTTATTTATTCTTTTACATAATGATACAAACTTTCCTGACACAAAGCTTTTCACTACAAAGCATAATTCTCTTGCTTTAGCTTCCAGAGTACTGAGATTACATTTGTACAGCACCATGCCTGGCTTTCATTTTGATCTTTAAGTAGAAATAAAATGCAATTTCAAATCCACTGACATTGGCTAGACAGATGGCTCAGTGTTTAAGAGCACTGACTGCTCTTCCAGAGGTCCTGAATTCAAATCCCAACAACCACATGGTGGCTCACAACCATTTGTAATGAGATCTGATGTCCTCTTCTGGAGTGTCTGAAGACAGCTACAGTGTACTTATATATAATAGATAAATCTTTAAAAAAATAAAAATAAAAATAAACAAATCCATTTATATAAATACTAAATACTATTCACTTTTACCATAAAGCTTAGTAATTAACTTAGTAATAAAAAACATACTTCTCTTTTTCAAGCTCAGTTTTCATTTCTTCAACCTGTTTTAAATAATGCTGTTCACTTGTTTTAGTGACAGTTACTTGTACTTCCAAATCATGGATTTCTTTCTGTAAAATAAATGTATATATTTAAGACATGTTCTATCAGGGTTTTTTTCCATATAAAAGACATAGTTAGGCTGAGCATCGTGGTGCAATCGTGGAAACTCAGGAGGCAGAGGCAGGTAGATCTCTGTAAGTTCAAAGCTATCCTTGTCTACATAGTGAGTTCCAGAAAAGCAGGAGCTCCATAGACGGTCTCAAAAAAAGAGAAATACTAAAAAAAAAAAAAAAAAAAAAAAAAGGGGCTCTAAGTAATCAAGCAATACAGTAGAGAAAATTTGGCAGGATATTAAATATATATTTTTTAAAAGATTTGGGGGGCTGGAGAAATGGCTCATTGGTTTAAGAGCACTAACTGCTCTTCCAAAAGTCCCAGCAACCACATGGTAGCTCACAACCACCTGTAATGGGATGTGATGCCCTCTTCTGGTGTCTAAAGACAATGTACTTATAGACATAAAATAAATCTTTTCTTTTTTTAACTTTTTATTTTTTTAAAGATTTATTTTATTTATTTGAGTACACTGTAACTGTCTTCGAAGAAGGCATCGGATACCATTACAGATGGTTATGTGTTGAAACATTTTCTTCGTCCAATCACATTAAGGCAGTGACAGGCCTGTGATTGGACAGGAATAGAGAGGTGGAGCTAGAGTCTGAGGAGGAGAAAGGTCAAAGAGGTTTTTCTTCATCATAGAGTCAGAATATGATGACAAATCAGACCCCGCGTGGTTATACAACCAAACAAAGGTTTTTACAAAATAGATTAATTGGGTCAAAATATTGTCTTTATTATTTGGTTCTGAAATTACTGTATTAGCATTTTGTAAATTATGATCTTATTATATAAACTTGATTGGATATTAAAGTCTTAAGAGTCATACATTACCTACTGGGTCCTAGGCGCAAGCTAGATGAATGATTGCATGTGAGCGAGATGTTGCTGCTAGCTGGGAGAAAATAGCAAGAGCCTGCAAGGATTTAGTGTTGAGGCCGTACGGTACCAGCATTAGAGCATGTTGGTATTAGAACATGTTCCCATGGGAAAGGGAGTTTGCGGGGTAGATTCATTTTTTTTTTATTAATTCCCGCAACAGTTGTTAGCCACCATGTGGTTGCTGGAAATTGAACTCAAGACCTCTGGAAGAACAATCAGTGCTCTTAACCTTGGAGCAATCTCTCTAGCCCTAAAAAATATATTTGTAAGACAGGGTCGCATTCAGCCCAGGCTGGTCTCAAACTCACTATGTAAAATGAGGTTGACTTTGAACTCTTAATTTTCCTGCCTTTTCCTCCAAAGTACTAGGATTATATATAGATATAAACATCATGTCTAGCTAAATACTTTAAATTTAAGTAGACAATGTGATAATCACTTTAAATTTTTAAAATTAACAATAACAAATTCAATACAAGTAAATTCTATTTTGACATCCTAAAGCTCAAATAAAAGTTTATGCATAATTTTTAACCATTTTATTCTACCAAGTAATTAATTCCAATTAAAATTTTATATTACTTTTGCTTATTGTTAGTTAATTGTTTTTTGTTTGTTTTCCTGAAACAGACTCTAACCATATAGCCCTAGCTAGCCAAGAACTCTATTCAGAACAAGATAGCCTCAAATTCATGAAGACCAATTGCCTCTGCCTATGGAATATTAGTATGAAAGAGTGTGCCACCACCATACTGGGACTAAAATTTTATATTAGTAAGGGAAAGTATACTAGTGTGGTCCAATATTGTCTTATAGATGAAGATGTTCTTACTATTATAAAAAAGCAGTTCCAATTCTTTTATATGGCTACAAATATACTTTAAATTAAAGCTAAATTTAAAAATAAGTACTATAAAAGGTATTATATTAATACAGCTTAATAAGGGCTAAAATTTAAATGTATCAAGAAATACTAAAGACATCAAAAAACAGAATTATTATAAACCATAACATTATATATAAGCTGAATTTTTTTAAGATTTTATTTATTTTATGTGAGTATACTGTTGTTGTCTTCAGACACACCAGAAGTGGGCACTGGAACTCATAACAGATGGTTGTGAGCAATCATGTGGTTCCTGGAATTCATGTTCTCTGGAAGAGCAGTTAGTGCTCTTCTAAAGATTTATTTATTATTCTATGTAAGTACACTGTAGCTGTCTTTAGACACACCAGAAGAGGGCATCAGATCTCATTTTGGATGGTTGTGAGCCACTATGTGGTTGCTGGGACTTGAACTCAGGACCTTCAGAAAAACAGTGTTCTTAACCACTGAGCCATCTCTCCAGCCCAGCGCTCTTAACTACTCAGCTACATTTCCAGTCCCTGATAAGTTGGATTCTTGGTGGGGGGTTTTGTTTGTTTGTTTTTTGTTTGGTTGGTTGGTTAGTTTTTTTTGAGACAAGGTTTCTCTGTGTAGACCTGGCTGTCCTGGAACTCACTCTGTAGACCAGGCTGGCCTCGAACTCAGAAATCCACTTGCCTCTGCCTCCCAAGTGCAATTTTTTTTTTAATTTTTTTTTTTAATTTATTATATGTGAGTACACTGTAGCTGTCTTCAGACACTCCAGAAGAGGGCGTCAGATCTCACTACGGATGGTTGTGAGCCACCATGTGCTTGCTGGGATTTAAACTCAGGACCTTTAGAAAAGCAGTCAGTGTTCTTAACCGTTTAGCCATCTCTCCAGCCCCGATAAGTTGGATTCTTAAATGTTGACTTTTCTCTCCGACATTACAATATGAAAGTTCCCTAAATATATTTTAAATCATTCATTAGCACATTAAATATAATAAGAACATATACTTTAAAAAACATATATCCGGGCGGTGGTGGCACATGCCTGTAATCCCAGCATTTGGGAGGCAGAGGCAGGCCGATTTCTGAGTTGGAGGCCAGCATGGTCTACAGAGTGAGTTCCAGGACAGTCAGGGCTATACAGAGAAACCTTGTCTCGAAAAATCAAAAAACATATAAAGAAACCCTTCACAAAGCAAATAACTATACCATACTATATTTTATAAATCTATATTCTCTTAAAACATTGTAACTAAATGTATCTTTAACAAACCTCTCTGGTTTGCAAAAGGAAAGTTAGTTCTTGTTCTTTCCCTTGTAATTCTTCAGCAAGTTTTTCAACTTGTTTCTTTTCATCTAAAAGTTTTTGATCTTCTGCCTAAAAACAGTAGAAAAAAAAGCATGACTGTCAAACTACATACATATTGAAAATAATTAAACTGCTCACATGAAGAATAATATAAAGAACTACAATGACCCAGAGGAAGCTTGACACCTAGGATCACTGGTGAGGAGGCCACAACATCTGCCCCAACACCTGGAGTAACTAGGTCGCCCAGGATCCAGGGACACAGGAACCCCCACCCAGCCAGTGGCACTGGTTCCTTCCAGTCTGAACCTGTGCCCTGAGGAGACCTTGGGCAATGGCTCCTCATCCAGTCCCATAACACCCTGAGGAAGTTTGACTCCAAGGTGCTCTAACACAACTGAGACCACAGGTTAAGAGAACACTACACCTGGAATAACAGAGTAACTGGAACCCCTGGGATCCAGGGACACCAGAACTCTCACCCAGCCAGTAACATGGCTTTCTTCCGATCTGAACCTGCACCTGGAGCAGACCTGGGGTGCTGGCTCTGTACCACTCTTACAACATCCAGAGGGAACACGACTCCCAGGTGCTCTGAAATGCCCAGGATCACAGGATCAGAGGAAGCTTGACTCCAGGAGATAGGACACACCCAGGAGCACTAAAGCTCTGACACACTCAAGATCACAGTTGTGGCCACAACATCTTTCCCAATACCCAGCGTAACTGGGACCCCCACAGGAACCACGGAAACACAAAACCCTACCCAGCCAGAGGAATAGGTTCCTTCCATCTTGCACCTGTGCCCAAACAAACCCAGGGCTCTGGCTCCCCACATATTCCTGCAACACCCATAAGAAAGCCTGACACTCAGAAGCTCTGACCCAACAGGATCTCAGAGGCTTGGTCACACCCGGATTTCTGGATACCAGAGGCAGCTTGACTCTCAGGAGCTCGGACTCATCCAGGATCCCAGGATCACAGAGACTCTGGGGAGTTCTGACACAACCAAGATCACAGGAGGGACAGGCTACAGTCAGAGATAGCAAGGGCAGATAGCACTAGATATAGCCAAATGGCAGGAGGCAAGAGAAAGAACATAAGCAACAGAAACCAAGGCTATTTGGCATCATCAGAACCCATTTCTCCCACTACAACAAGTCCTGGATACACCATCACATTGGAAAAACAAGATTCAGATTTAAAATCACATTTCATGATGATGATAGGACTTTAAGGACATAAATAACTCCCTTAGACAAATACAGGAGAATACATGTAAACAGCTAGAAGACCTTAAAGAAGAAACACAAAAATCCCTTAAATAAGTAAAGGAGAACACAACCAAGCAGGTGAAGGAATTGAACAAAACCATCCAAGATATAAAAATGGAAACGAAGGCTCGCAATATGTATAACTCTAGTTCCAGGGGATCAGATGCCCTCTTGCCCTCTGCAGACACTAAGTATACATGTGGATTACATATATACATGTAAGCATTCACACATAGGCATAAAAATAGGTATTATAAAAATTGAAGGTGAAATTTACCATTATAAAGACAATTTATTACTGCTAAGCTATAGCTATAGAGGATAGTAGAAGAAGTACTTCAGACTAAAGAGAAGGGTAAATACACTCATTGAGGATAAATCAATCTTTGATGGGTAGGAGAGCCGGGCAGTGGTGGCACACGCCTTTATTCCCAGCACTTGGGAGGCAGAGGCAGGTGGATTTCTGAGTTTGAGGCCAGCCTGGTCTACAGAGTGAGTTCCAGGAAGCCAGGGCTACACAGAAAACCCTGTCTCGGAAAAACAAAAAACAAAACAAAACAAAACAAAACAAAAAAAAGATGGGTAGGAGAGACAGGGAAATGAGGAGGTGGCAGAAGGCTTACTTTATGAAAGCCTACAATCTTCCATCCTAAGGAACCAATTTTAATTAGAGAGAATAGGAAAATACATGATGCTGGATGAAAGATATCATTGATCTCTCTCCCAGCACTGAACCCTGCATACTAAAATACTGACCTGCCTACCAAGATGTGTCTATAAGTGCAAAATGTGGGTAACCACAGTTATAGGGATAATCAAGTGATTATCCCTGGTCCAAGAACTGATTTCTTGCTTAGTATGGTAAACCTAGTGAAAAAACCATGACTAAAATTATAATAGGCCCTAGTAGAGAACTTACTACTGTTTTGCTGAATTGCTCATATTCTACATATTTCTGCTTATACCCATTTTGTTGAAAAGCCATGGATTAAATAACTGGATTAAAAAATAAAACTATTCTCTTCAAGAAGCCCACTTAACTAGCAAAGATAGATTAATATAAAAAAAAACCCTAAGCTTTTTTAAGCAAGTTTTTAAGACATATTAAGCAAGTAGAAACTGAAAACAAGCAGGGGAACTATAGTAGAATCTGAAAAAGCAAGAATTCAAGCCCAAAACTAGGTCACTACAAATTAATAAAGGTGACAGTCCAACAAGAAGATATAATGATTGGAAATAAATGTGCATCAAATATTAGTGCACCCAACTTCACAAAACAAAATCTACTGGACACAAATGTATGGACAGACCAAGATACAGTAATAATAAGTGATTTCAATGCCTAATTTCATCAGTTCATATATCATCTAAATCAAAAAAAGCATATAATAAACTACACATATAACAAAACTACATCAGAGATCAAATGTTAATTTACAGAATATCCCATCCAATGGCTATTAAATATATATTCTTTCCAGCAGGCCACAGAATTTTCATTAATAATTTTAAAAATAATTTTACAAATCCTATAATCTGCTTCATTCAACCAAATTTGAAAAGACAACAAAATGGATACTACAGACCAAAATATCTAACAAACAAAAGTTCAAAGCTTCAATAAAATACTGGCAAATCAAAATCATATGACATGCCCAGTAGTGGTGGTGCATGCCTTTATTCCCAGCACTTGCGAGGCAGAGACAGGCGGGATGTCTGAGCAAAACTATATTTGACAAACCCATAGCCAATATCACACTGAAAAAAAGCAAAAACTGAAAACAATTTCAGGAAGATATAGGACAAATGTGTCTATTGTTCACTGAATCTTTGTGGTATAACATAACATGCATACTTGCTCTGATTTTAAGTATGCTATCAACACATTTAAATATTATAAACATCCTGGCCAAGATAGTTAATAAAAATCTATAAAAAATCGATATATACAAAACTGCAGCTTTACTCAAAAACAAATGTAATTTTTTTATATTTAGGAGAAAAATTAGAATAAAATATGTATAGTTTGAAAATATAGGCCATTAATTTCAAAATTATTTTTAAAGTAATTACAGAATATTAAGAAAGAATATATACTTACCAATATGTTTTTCAATTCTTCAAGTTCCACTTCTTTGTTATTTTTAAATTTAGTCATCTCTTCTAAAATAAAATAAAAAGTGTTAATCCTGGATTAAAAAGCAGGAGAAGAAATAAGCATAATGACATTTCAAAAGAAAACTCAACCTATATCTATCACCATTATCAGGCCAAAAACCTATGGCTAAACAGGACATAAAGCCTACAAAGAAACTACTGCTATTATGCTGCTAAATGAACATACACACTCCTCAAAAGAGGTAGAATAACATACTTAAGGAAGCTTACACAGAGTCTAAATCAACTATGCAAACGTAACAATAGATAAATATTAACACTAAAGTTTCTAGGTTAACTTATAGCCAAATGAATCCAAAACTCATGAAGCAAAATAAACAATGAGTCTACATAAAATAATTTGGAATGGGGTGTGTACCTTTTCTTTGAAAACTCATTATTTCCTGAATCTGGCATATTACCTTCTCTTCAAATTTAAAAGAATTGATCTTCTTTCAAATTCATTCTGATCACTGCACTTTGCATTTCAATATCCCCTTCTTCTGTAACTTTATCTGTTCTAAAACATACCAACTCTATGCAGAGAAATCTTTATTTTCTCCTATCCCATCAAGCACCCCATATAAATACAAAAACAAAGATACCTGATTAACTTCTCTGCTCTTTCAAGCTATCTAATTTCTCATATTATCTTTTAAATTCTTGCTTATTAACTATGTTTTTCTTTAATTTCATATAAAACCAATAATTATCTCCATGATATTAATAATTTTAGGACCTCAAAATCCAACAATAGGTACTTTATAATGCCATTCTCATTCTTATTGTATAACTGGGTCATATTTGATTGTATGAAACATTCCCTATTGGTTTTTTTTTTTACCTTAAATAACCAAGACCTTACATTATTCATATTTCTTCTCTAACTCCTATACCTATTTTCTTGCTTTTACAGCTTTCCTTCTTGCTACCAGGAAAAGTAGTGCTTTACAGTGCTTACTGTTATTTCTGTGAATTTAATATTAATTTTATAAAAGCTTTTCAGCATAATCTTCCCATTTTTTAAATATTTTTTAGATATTTATTTATTTATGTATATGAGTATTCTATTTACATGTTTGCCTGCAAGATAGAAGAAGGCATTCACTACCATGTGGTTTCTGGACCTCTGGATGAGAAGCCAGTACTCTTAACATGTAATTTTTAATTTGCACTCCCACACATAGTATTATCAACATTCTATCAATACAACTACCCAAAGCCTCTCTATACCTTAAAACCTAATCATAATATCTAACTCTTCCTTAGTACCTTTCCTACACTTTTGCTTCCTTTCAGTATCAACATTCAATAAGAAACCTGAGGGGCTGGTGAGGTGGCTCAGTGGTTAAGAGCACCAATGGCTCTTCCGAGGTCCTGAGTTCAAATCCCAGCAACCACATGGTGGCTCACAACCATCTGTAATGAGATCTGACGCCCTCTTCTGGTGCATCTAAAGACAGTTACAGTGTGTGGGGGGGGGGGGCTAGAGAGATGGCTCAGCTGTTAAGGGCACTGACTGCTCTTCCAAAGGTCGTGAGTTCAAATCCCAGCAACCACATGATGGCTCACAACCATCCATAATGAGATCTGATGCCCTCTTCTGGAGTGTCTGAAGACAGCTACAGTGTACTTACATATAATAAATAAATAAATCTTTAAAAAAAAAAGACAGCTACAGTGTACTTAGATTTAATAAAAAAAAAAATCTTTAAAATAAAAAAGAAACCTGAGCATTCACCTCAAATATATAAATATGTAAAAATATGAATATGTAATTCTTTTTTAAAAACCGTAATATAAATATGTATTATTATATTGATCATAAATATAACTCAAAAATAGAAGTTTTGATATTTTTACTTTAACATAATTTTTACATAACCCTTCATTCTAGATACTATTACCCCAATGGTTTTATTTTATGTCTTTAATCTTTCCCTCCAGAACATGGTATTTTACTTTCATGTTCCCACAATACACATAATGCTGCTTCAGTTCTAAAATTCCTTATAAAAACTTCTCATAATACTCTAGTATGGCAAAGTACTAAAATTATAGTGTGATATATAATAACCACTTAGTAGTAAAAAGTTATAATAACTATGCATAAAGATATTTAAAAAGTACTAAGATTACTCCTTAATCTACAACATTCAACAATTTAAAGACAGTAGGAAAGTACAATGATTTAAAAATAAAACTTTGTATCCTAAAGGAATTTTTTAATTAGATAAAAGAAACTGTCTTTAACCATTATATTTGGGTTTTGGTTGCTTGGTTAGATAACTGGGTTTTGTGGTGGTAGTTGGCTGACTGGTTAGTTGGTGGTTGGTTGGTATTTTTTTGTTGTGGGGGGGATGGAGATTGGTTTTACAAGACATGGTTTATCTATCTATCTCTGGTTATTCTGGAACTCATTCTGTAGACCAGGCTATCCTTGAACTCAAAAAGATCCGCCTGCCTCTGCCTCTCAAGTGCTGGGATTAAAAGTCTGCACCACCACCACGGTGCCAAGTTTGTTGGTTTTCTCTATATACAGCCCTGGCTGTCCTGGAACTCATTCTGTAGACATGACTGCCCTTGAACTCAGAAAGGTCCACCTGTCTCTGCCTCTCAAGTGTTATGCCATCATACCTGGCCATCTTTAATAATTATGCTAAGAAGTAAATTTATAAATAAAATTATTTGGATACTGCAAGGTTGGATAACCAAGTATTAATCTACAGTGGGAAAGTAAGCACTGCAAAAGCAAAGGCATTAATATGGTTCAATACTTCAACCAAATCTGATACGATAGCACAGACATTGTCTTCAGTGATGTAATCACTAAGGTACTCATGCTCCAATAAACAGTCACCTAAACTTCTCTAATCATTGTAGCAAAACTCTCTCTCTCTCTCTCTCTCTCTCTCTCTCTCACACACACACACACACACACACACACACATCATGAAACTAGAAAGGGGCTAGAAGATTATCAGGAATGGGACAGGCATAAGCAAAGGTAAATGTGATCAAAATTTACAACATATAAAAATTTCCCACTGGTTACAGTTAATATATGCTTATAAAAATATTTTTTAAAAAGGAAAACAACAAAAGAGCTAACTACATATGAAATGTTAAGTAAGCATTTCAAATACTAAGCAATATTACTTGTAATTATTTTAATTGTACAAGTAAATCAATTAACAGTACAAATGTTCAAACTAATATAAAATTTTATTAAAAAATTATTAAAATATTATAAATCCTGTCAGTTAAGGTATTTATATTATTAATACCTTTTCATTGAAATTGAGAAAAAACTTGTTTTATCTTTTGTCTATATTTGCAGATATTCAATCTAATAAATATAAAGCATAGACGTATAATTAGCTAACTACCTAGTTGTAAGTTCACAGAATTATAAAATTTTTATCTGTGTAAGTTCTTAAATCTTAACAGTATTATATGATTATATAGAATCATTTTTTCTTAAAAATATTTTATGATCCAACTCCACTAAACCATGGATCTACAAAATAGAAGGATGAGCAAAGTGTGATGGTGCACATTGGTAATACCAGCACTTAGGAGACAGAGGCAGGAAGATTGCTGCAAGTTCAAGACTACCCTGGTCTACACAGAGACTACTGGGCCAGCTTGAGCTACATAGCAAGACTTTAAATAAACAAATCAATCCAGGAAGTGATGCATTCCTGCAATCTCAGCATTCATGAGGCAAAAAGATCAAGATTTCAAGACCAGTCTGAACTATGAAGTATGATCCTGCCTCAAAAATTGTTTCTTTAATTGAAATGTAATCAACATTTCCCTAAGGATTATTCAGGCCTTTGAATCCTAAAATAAAAAAAAAAAAAAAACACAATCTCAGGTTTGTATTCAGACATCAATAAACCACATAAATAAACATAACAGGTCTTTTCAGACTGAAATATTCTCTATTCAATTAGAATTTTGCCCTAATTTTTGTATTTATTTTTGTTTTATATACATGAATATTTTGTCTGTATGCATGTATAAATACCACATGCATGCATACTGTCCACAGAGGGCAAATAAGTTTCCCTGAATCTAGAATTATAAACAGTTGTAAGCATCGTATGGGGAAAACAAATCTAAGTACTCTGCAAGAGCAGTAAGTACTCTTAACTGCTTGTTAATACTTTAATAAATTTAACAAAAACCCCAAATTTATTTTTGTAATTAGTTATTAATGTTATCAAAGTATACTAATCTCTAAATCTTACCTAGTTCATTTGATTTCTCCTGGAGCTCCACAGTAATTAATTTCAGTTGATCTTCATTTTTTTCCAATCTTATGAGAAAATTTTAAAATTCAAATTATTATTTTAGGCACCATTCATCTAATAACTAAAACTGGCATAATGTAACAACTGATATATCTAAAATAGATTCATTAATTAAAAATTAAGTATTAATCTGTATAAGGCAGTTTAAAATCAAAATTATAATTATAATAATAATTATATCTTCCTAAAACCTTAAGGCTTATAATTTGTATCAACTGCTGGTGGTGGTAGTGTAAACCTTTAATTCTAGCACTTAGGAGGCAGAGATAGGCACATCTTTGAGGGCAGCCTGGTCTACAAAGCAAGTTTCAGGACAACCAGGGAATGCTAAACAGAGAAACCCTGTGTGAAAAAACAAAAACAAAATTTAAAAAAATGTATTTTAAGCTTTTCTTATTTTCTGTTTCCTTAAACCATAAAACTAAGGTGAGATGGCTCAACAGATAAGTGGGCTTGCTACCAAGCCTAACAACCTGAATTTAATGCCCAGTAGAGAACCTACCCCTACAAATTGTTCTCTGATATCCACAGAAGCCTGTGTGTGCACACACATACACACACACACACACACACACACACACACACACACACACACATAAATATATAAATATATGTAGTAAATAAGGGGCTGAAGAGGTGGCTCGGTGTCTAAGAACACTGACTGCTCTTCCAGAGGAGCTGAGTTTGATTCTCAGCAGTGGGCTCACAGCTATCTGTAATGCTAATTCTGAGAGATTAAACATCCTTTTCTGGCCTTTGTGTGCACTGAATGCATGTGATACACAGACATAAATGCAGGCAAAACACACATAAACATAAAAGGGTTTTTTTTTTTAGTTTGTAGAAAATAAAAAAAATTAACTAAGGTAATTGGAACAGATTATTCTACAGTAATTTCCAATTTTACTATTTAAAAATTGCTTTCACAAGTTAATCAGAAATATATAACAGAAGAGCTTAAAAGGTCTTATTTTTCTCCTTGCTATGTACAGTAGAAAAGAAAAATTAAGTAGTTCCAGAATATAAATTGGGAGAGAATTTTGTTCCTCTCCTTTACTATGCCAAGTTTAATTAAACATCATGTTAACAGGACAATTACCTAGGCCTCAACATACTTTTATACTAAAATTACATAAAGTAAGGAAAAACAGAGCTAGTTATTAACAATCTAATTTTAAATAAATGGTATTTAGGTTAAAAGCAAATGAGTATTTATCACATATATAGTATTTACTTTATTCCAAGATAGTTGCTAAATTAATATAAGGCTACAGATCTTAGTAAAAGAAATTATTTAACCTAGACATTATTCCAATGACACTAATAATCCATGCACAGTGGTTCTCAACCTGTGGGTCACAACCCCTCTGGCAAACCTCTGTCTCCAAAAACATTTATATTATGACTCATAACAGTCACAAAATTATAGTTCAGAAGAGAAATGAAAATTTTATGGTTGAGGTCAGCACAACATGAAGAACTGTATCAAAAAGTCAAAACATTAGGAAGGTTGAGAAGCACTGGTCCACAGTATGAATAAACATGTGCTTTCACTGAACCAACATTTAAGGACTTGTCTATATAGCTTGACCCCATGGCAGAGCATGTTTGGAAACTATTCAAAAGAATGCCTGATTTTTAATGGTACTGAATATCAAAAGTAAATCTTTTTATGTAATTACTTATATGTTTAAAAACTGTTTCACCTTTGCTGTTCTGTTCTCAGTAATTCCTCCAAGGTGCATGTAGTAGCTTTAAGCTCAGTCACCACAAATGAGTGAGTAGTTTTGGCTTTGTTGAGTTCTTCCATTTGAGCTTCTTTTTCTTCAGTGAGCTGATAAATGGTTTTTGTTGCTATCTGCAAATCTTCCTCTAAAGCCTTCTGAACGCTCTAAGTGAAATAAAACACAAAACAGAATAATGCAAAGGCCTAAAATGCTTAAAGGCTTAAGTCATCTATCTATACATTTGCCTTTGCACTCCATACTTCCTTCTCCCTACTGTCCTTCCTTGGGATACTGAAATAATCCATGCACTATCAAATTTCAAGTAACCATTCTCTGTAGTTCTGATCCCTCCACAGAGATTTCCCATGCAGTTAGCTCACACAGCTCTCTCCACTCTTAGAACTGTTAATGACTATTAGCTTGAGTCATTCTATTGGCCTTAGGTATTTTTAGTCCAATGCCTCTTATTAGAAGCATTTTAAAGGTAGAAGTGAGTTCTCTATTTGAATCTGAGTCATAATACATTTTAGCTGTATCCAATAGTATTTGTTAACTGATTATGTGATACATATAATAGTCACTACTCATTTTTAAATCATACCATACTTCTTTGCATGGACATTTTAATATCTTCAAGTTCTGATGTTAAATGATCCTTCTTTTCATTTAATTCTTTTAAGTTTTCATCCTGTAATTCTAAAAGATAAAATTATAGATAGGCATTGTTCAGTAAAAATAGTAATCGGGGAAATTAATTGCTATAGCAATTACTCCTTTTCCTGTACTAGAAAAATATCCAGCGGGCAGTGGTGGATCACGCCTTTAATCCCAGCACTTGAAAGGCAGAGACAGGTGGATTTCTGAGTTTGAGGCCAGCCTGGTCTACAGAGTGAGTTCCAGGATAGCCAGGGCTATACAGAGAAATCCTGTCTCAGAAAAAAAAAA
>JADRCD010126032.1:0-16350 GCA_019843815.1 Montemys delectorum | reverse complement strand
TGGAGTTCTTCTGTTTTCATGATATTTTTATAGATTTCTTCAATTTTTTTCAAAAAACACTTCAATGAACTCTTGTATTTTATCAGAAATAGATTGGATTTTCTTTCTCAATTAGAAAACAGGTTTTCTATGTTTTCCATTTTACTATCATTATTTCCTATGAATTCTTCAAATTACAGAACCTTTTTAATAGATGTCTTAAATTTTCACAAAAGCAATTACTGATAACATCTTGAATCTTATCAGAAAAATTTTCCATTTGCTTTCTCAATTAAGAAACATAGGTTTTCTTTGTTTTCCAATTTACAATCATTTTATCCAAGGAATACTTCGGTTTTCATGACATTTTCTATTTGTTTCTTCAATTTTCTAGAAAGCAATTATTGAGAACATCTTGAATCTTATCAAAAAATATTTCAATTTGCTTTCTCAATTTGAAAACATTGGTTTTCTGTGTTTTCTATTTTACCATCATTATTTCCCATGAATTCTTCTATTTACAGAACACTTTTTATAGATTTCTTAAATTTTCTCATAAGTAATTACAAATAACATCTTGAATCTTATCAGAAAAAGTTTCCATTTGCTTTCTCAATTAAGAAACATAGGTTTTCTGTGTTTTCCATTTTACAATCATTTTCTCCAAGGAATTATTCAATTTTTATGACATTTTCTGTAGATTTCTTCAATTTCTCAAAACAATTACCGAGAACATCTTGAATCTTATGAGGAAATGTTTCCATTGATTTCTCAATTAGTAAAAATAGCTTCTATGAGTTTCTCATTTTACCTTTATTTTTGTCCTAGGAGTTCTTTAATGTATGTGAAATTTCCAATGATTTGTTTAATTTCTTCAAAAGCAATTACCAAGAACATATTGAATCCTATCAATAAAAGTTTAAATTTACTTTCTCAATTAGGAAACACATCCTCTCTGTGTTTTCCATTTTACAAACCATATTTCCTACATATACATCAAATTTCACAACATTTTCAACAGATTTCGTCAATTTTTTCAAAGGCAATTAACAAGAACATTTTGAATCTATCAGGAAATATTTCCACTTGCATTTTTAATTAGAAAACATCACTTCTCTGTATTTTCCATTTTACCATGATTTTCACATTGGAGTTCTTCAATTTTCTGACATTTTCATAGATTTCGTCAATTTTCTCAAAAAACATTTCCAAGAACATCTTGAATCTTATTAGGAAATGTTTCCGTTTGTTTTCTCAATTAGGAACCATAGCTTCTATGTGTTTTCCATTTTACCATCATTTTCTCTTTGGAGTTCTTCTGTTTTCATGATATTTTTATGGATTTCTTCAATTTTCTCAAAAAACACTTCAATGAATTGCTTGTATTTTATCAGAAATAGATTCCATTTGCTTTCTCAATTAGAAAATATAGATTTTCTGTGTTTTCCATTTTACCATCATTATTTCCTATAAGTTCTTCAATTTACAGAACCTTTTTTATAGATTTCTTAAATTTTCACATAAGCAATTACCGACAACATCTTGAATCTACAAGAAAAATTTTCCATTTGCTTTTTCAATTAAGAAACATAGGTTTTCTGTGTTTTCCAATTTACAATCATTTTCTCCAAGGAATTCTTCGATTTTCATGACATTTTCTATTTCTTTCTTCAATTTTCTAAAAAGCAATTATTGATAATATCTTAAATCTTATCAATAAATGTTTCAATTTGCTTTCTCAATTAGGAAACATAACATCTCTGTGTTTTCCATTTTATCATCATTTTCTCTTTGGAGTTCTTCAATTTTCATGACATTTTCTATAGATTTCTTCAATTTTCTCAAAAAACACTTCAATGAATATCTCGTATTTTATCAGAAATAGATTCCACTTGCTTTCTCAAATAGAACACATAGGTTTTCTTTGTTTTCCATTTCAAAATAATTATTTCCTATGAATTCTTCAATTAACACATTTTCAATAGATTTCTTAAATTTCTCAAAAGCAATTATTGATAATATCTTGTATCATAGCATAAAAATTTTCCATTTGCTTTCTCAATTAAGAAACATAGGTTTTTTTGTGTTTTCCATTTTACCATCATTATTTCCTATGAATTCTTCTATTTACAGAACCTTTTTAATAGATTTCTTAAATTTTCACAAAGGCAGTTACTAACAACATCTTGAATCTTATGAATAAGTTTTGACCTTGTTTTCTGAATTAAGAAACATAGGTTTTCTGTGTTTTCCAATTTACAATCATTTTGTCAAAGGAATTCTTCAATTTTCATGACATTTTCTATAGACTTCTTCAATTTTCTCAAAACAATTACCAAGAACATCGTGAATCCTATCAAAAAATGTTTCCATTGCTTTCTGAATAAGGAAACATAAGTTCTATGTGTTTTCCATTTTACTGTCCTTATTTCCTACAAATTCATCAATTTTCACAACATTTTCAATAGATTTCTTCAATTTTTTCAAAAGCAATTACCAAGAACATTTTGAATCTATCAGGAAATGTTTCCATTGCTTTCTGAATAAGGAAACATAGGTTCTATGTGTTTTCCATTTTACCATCATTTTCTCCTTGTAGTTTTTCAATTTTATTGAAATTTCTATTGATTTCTTTAATTTCTTCTAAATCAATAACTGAGAACATCTTGAATCTTATCAGAAAATGTTTCCATTTGCTTTCTCAATTAGGGAACACATCTTCTCTGTGTTTTCCATTTTACTGTCCTTATTTCCTATAAATTCGTCAATTTTCACAACATTTTCAATAAATTTCTTCAATTTTTTCAAAAGCAATTACTGAGAACATTTTGAATCTATCAGGAAATGTTTCCATTTGCATTCTTAATTAGAAAACATTGCTTCTCTGTGTTTTCCATTTTACCATGACTTTCTCATTGGAGTTCTTCAATTTTCATGACATTTTCGTAGATTTCTTCAACTTCTTCAAAAAACATTTCAATGAACATCTTGTATTTTATCAGAAATAGATTCCATTTGCTTTCTCAAGTAGAAAACATAAGTTCTCTGTGTTTTCCATTTTACTATAATTATTTCCTATGAATTTTGCATTTTACAGAACCTTTTTAATAGATTTCTTAAATTTTCTCAGAAGCAATTACCGATAACATCTTGAATCATATCAGAAAAAAAATTCCATTTGCTATCTCAATGAAAAAACAAAGGTTTTCTATGTTTTCCAATTTACAATCATTTTCTCAAAGGAATTCTTCATTTTTCATGACGTTTTCTATAGACTTCTTCAATTTTCTCAAAACAATTACCAAGAACATCTTGAATCTTATCAGAAAATGTTTCCATTTGCTTTCTCAATTAGAAAACATACCTTCTATTTGTTGTCCATTTTACCATCATTTTCTCTTTGGAGTTCTTCAGTTGTCATGAGATTTTTATAGATTTTTTTCAATTTTTTCAAAAACCATTTGCAAGAACATTTTGAATCTTATCAGTAAATGTTTCCATTTGCCTTCTTAATTAGGAAACATAGCTTCTCTGTGTTTTCCATTTTACCATCATTTCCTCTTTGGAGTACTTCAGTTATCATGATTTTTATAGATTTCTTCAATTTTCTCAAAAAACACATCAATGAATATCTTGCATCTTATCAGAAATAGATTCCATTTTCTTTCTCAACTAGAAAACATAGGTTTTCTGTTTTTTCCATTTTACCATCATTATTTCCTACTAATTCTTCAATTAATACAACATTTTCAATAGATTTCTTAAATTTTATCAAAACAAATACTGCTAACATCTTGCATTTTAACAGAAAAAGTTTTCATTTGTTTTCTCAATAAGAAAACGTATGTTTTCTGTGTTTTCCATTTTACTGTCATTATTTCTAACTAATTCTTCAATTTACACATTTTCTATAGAATTCCAAATATTCTCAAAAACAATTACTGAGAACATCTTGAATCTTATCAGGAAAAGTTTCCATTTGCTTTTTCATTTAGGAAATATAACTTCTCTTTGTTTTACATTTTACCATCATTTTCTCTTTGGAGTTCTTTATTTTCATGACATTTATATAGAATTCTGTATTTTTCTCAAAACTCTTTCCAAGAAAACTTGAATATTATCAAGAAAGTATTCCATTTACTTTCTCAACTAGGAATCATAGCTTCTCTTTGTTTTCCATTTTACCATCATGTTCTCTTTGGAATTCTTCACTTATCCTGACATTTTTATAGAATTCTTCAATTTTCTCAAAAACCATTTCTAAGGACATCATGTATCATTTCAGAAAATATTTCCATTTGCTTTATCATTCAGAAAATATAGGTTTTCTGAGTTTTCCATTTTATAATCATTATTTCCTACGAATTCTCAATTTATACAACATTTTCTATAGATTTCTTAAATTTACTCAAAAGAAATTACTGGTAACATCTTCCTTCTTTGCAGAAAAAGTTTCCATTTGCTTTCTCAATTATGACATATAGCTTCTCTGTGTTTTCCAGTTTACCATCATTTTGATTTTAGAGTTCTTCAGTTTTCATGACATTTTCATAATTAGGTAATTTTCTCAAAAACCATTTCTAAGAACATCTTGTATCTTATCAGAAAAAGTTTTATTTGCTTTTTCAATTAGAAAACATAGGTTTTCTATGTTTTCCATTTAAAAATCACTATTTCCTACGAATTCTTCAATTTACACAACATTTTCTATAGATTTCTTAAATTTTCTCAAAAGCAATTACCAATAACATCTTGCATTATAGCAGAAAAAGGTTCCATTTGCTTTCTCAATTAAGAAACTAGGATTTCTGTGTGTTCCATTGTACCATCAGTTTTTCCTACAAATTCTTCAATTTGGGTTACATTTTCTATTGATTTCTTTCAGTTTCTCAAAAGAAATTTCCAAGAACATATTGAATCCTACTAGAAAATGTTTCTATTTGCATTCTTATTTAGGAAATATAGATTTTCTTTGTTTTCTATTTTACCATCAATTTTTCCTACGAATTCTACAATTTGCATGGTATTTCCTTAGATTTTGAAATTTGAATTTTAACCTTATCAGAAAATGTTTCTATTTGCTTTTTCAATTAAGAGACATATATTTTCTGTGTTTTCCATTTTACCATCATTTTTCCCTACGAATTCTACAATTTGCATTTCATTTCCTATAGATTTCTTCCATTTGCTCAAAAGCAATTTCCAACAATATCTTGAATCTTAGCAGAAAATGTTTCTCTTTGTTTTCAAGATAGGAAACATAGGTTTTCTGAGTTTTCCATTTTACCCTCACTTTTTTCCTATGAAATCTTCAATTTTCATGACATATTCTGAATATTTCTTACATTTTCTCAAAATCGAATTCCAAATACATCTTGAATCTTATCAGAAAATGTTTCCATTTGGTTTCTCAATTAGGAAATATAGGTTTTTGTTTTTTTCCATTTTATCAATCTACTGTCCTATGAATTCTTGAAATTGTATGACATTTTCTACACATTTCTTCAATGTTCTCAAAGCCATTTCCAGGAACATCTTGAATCTTACTAGAAAATGATTCCATTTGCTTTCTCAATTAGGAGACATAGGTTTAATGTGTTTTCAATTTTATCATAATTTTTGACTACCAATTCATCAATTCCAATGATATTTTTATAGGTTTCTTCTATTTTCTCAAAAGCTATTTCCAGGAACATCTTGAATCTTACCAGAAAATGTTTTTATATGCTTTCCCCTTTAAGAGATGTAGGTTTTCTTTGTTTTCCAATTTACCGTCATTTTATTTCCTATGAATTCATCAATTCCAGTGATATTTTCTATATATTTTTCCATTTTCTCAAAAGCAATTTCTTAGAACATCTGGATTCTTAACTGAAAATGTTATATATGGTTTATCAATTAGGAGACATAGGTTTTCTGTGTTTCCATTTTACCAACCTGTTTTTCCTATTAATTCTTCAATTTTTATGATATATTCTACAGATTTATTCCATTTTTTCAAAAACCAATTCCAAGGACATCTTGAATCTTATCCAAAAATGTTTCTATTTGCTTTCTCACTTGGGAAACAGGTTTTCAGTGATTTCCATTTTACCATCATTTTTTCCTATGAATTCTACAATTTGCATAACATTTTCTATAGACTTCTTCAATGTTCTCAATAGACATTTCCAGGAACATCTTGAATCTTACCAGAAAATGTTGCTATTTGCTTTCTGATTTAAGAGACTTAGATTTTCAATGTTTTCTATTTTACCATCATATTTTCCTATGAATTCTCCAATTTGCATGATATTGTCTATAGATTTCTTCAATTTTGAATTTGAATCTTATCAGAAAATGTTCCTATTTGCTTTTTCAATTAAGAGATATATGTTTTCTGTTTTTTCCATTTACTAACCTCTTTTTTCCAATGAATTCTATAATTTTCATGTAATATTGTTTTGATTTCTTCAATTTTCTCAAAAACCATTTCCAAGAATATCTTAAATCTTATCAGAAAATGTTTCCATTTGGTTTCTCAATTACGAAACATAGGTTTTCGGTGTTTTCCATTTTATCATCATTTTTCCCTACAAATTCATCAATTCCAATGATATTTTCTATAGACTTCTTTTATTTTTCAAAAGCAATTTTCAAAAACATCTTGAATCATGCAAAAAAAAAAATTTCTATTTGCTTTCTCATTTAGGAGACATAGGTTTTCAGTGTTTTCCATTTTACCATCATTACTTCCTACAAATTCTACAATTGGCATGGCATTTTCCATAGATTTCTTCAATTTTGAATTTGAATCTTATTCCACAATATCTCTATTTGCTTTGTCAATTATGACATATAGATTTTCTTTGTTTTCCATATTCCCATCAATTTTTCCTACGAAATCTTCAATTTCCATGATATTTTCTATAGAATTTATCCATTTTCTCAAAAGCAATTTTCAAGAACATCCTGAATCTTACCTGAAAATATTTCTATATGGTTTCTCAATTAGAAGATATGTGTTTTCTTTTACCATCCTATTTTTTCCTATGAAATCTTCAATTTATATGACATATTCTATGGATTTCTTCCATTTTCTCAAAAGCAATTTGTAAGAACATATTGAATGTTACCAAAAAATATTTCTATTTGCTTTCTCATTTAGGAGACATAGGTTTTCAGTGTTTTCCATTTTACAATCATTTATTCCTATGAATTCTACAATTTGCCTGGCATTTTCCATAGATTTCTACAATTTTGTATTTGTATCTTATCAGACAATATTTCTATTTGCTTTCTCAATTAGGACACATAGGTTTTATGTATTTTCCATTTTCTCATCATTTTTTTTCCTACAAAATCTTCAATTTTCATGACATATTGTATATATTTCTTCCATTTTCTCCAAAGCAATTTGCAAGAACATATTGAATGTTACCAGAAAATATTTCTATTTGCTTTCTCATTTAGGAAAACCCTTTTCCCTGACAATTCTTCAATTTTAATGACAAATCCTGTAAATTTATTCCATTTCTTCCAAAAACAACTCCAAAGACATCTTGAATCTTATCAGGCAATATTTCTATATGCTTTGTCACTTTTTTCCTACAAGTTCTTCAATATTCATAACATTTCTATGCATTTCTTCCATTTTCTCAAAAGTCATTTCCAGAATATCTTGAATCTCACTTGAAAATGTTGCTATTTGCTTTCTCATTTAGGAGACATAGGTTTTCTTTGTTTTTCATTTTATGATCATTTTTTCCTACGAATTGATCAATTCCAATGATATTTTCTATAGATTTCTTCCCATTTTCTCAAAAGCAATTCCCAAGAACATCTTGACTCTTACCTGAAAATGTTTATATTTGGTTTCCCAATTAGGAGACATAGGTTTTCTCTGTTTTACATTATACCAACCATTTTTTTCCTATGAACTCTTTAATTTTCATGACATTTTCAGTAGATTTCTTTCATTTTCTCAAAAGCAATTTGCAAGAACATCATGAATCTTACCAGAAATTGTTTCTATTTTTTTCTCTTTTACTAGACATCTGTTTTCAGAGTTTTCCATTTCACTATCATTTTTTCCTAAGAATTCTACAATTTACATGGCATTTTCTAAAGATTTCTTCAATTTTGAATTTGAATCTTATCCAAAAATATTACTACTTTCTTTGTTACTCAGGAGAGATAGGTTTTTGGTGTTTCCCATTTTACCATCATTTTTTTTCCTACGACTTCTCCAATTAATGGCATTTTCTGTAGATTTGTTCAAATTGTTCAAATATAATATCCAAGAATATCTTGAATCTTACCAGAAAATGTTTTTATTTTCTTTCTGATTTAGGAGATATAGGTTTTCTGTGGTTTCCATTTTACCATCATTTTTTCCTACAAATTCATCAATTCCAATCATGTTTCTATAAATTTCTTCCTTTTTCTCAAATGCAATTCCCAAAAATATTGTGAATCTTACCTGAAAATGTTTATATATGGTTTCCCATTTAGGAGACATAGGTTATCTCTGTTTTCCATTTTACCAACCCATTTTTCCTATGAATTTCTCAATTTTCATGACATTTTCTATACATTTCTTCCATTTTCTCAAAAGTCATTTCCAGAACATCTTGAATCATGCCAGAATTTGTTTCTATATGTTTTTTCATTTAGGATACATAGGTTTTATGTGTTTTCATTTTACTATTATTTTTCCTACGAATTTATCAATTCCAATGATATTTTCTCTAGATTTCATATATTTTCTCAAATGCAATTTCCAAGAACATCTTGAATCTTACCTGAAAAATATTTATGTATGGTTTCCCAATTAGGAGATATAGGTTCTCTCCATTTTGCATTTTACCAACCTCATTTTCTATGAATTCTTGAATTTTCATGACATTGTCTATAGATTTCTTTCATTTTCTCAAAAGCAATTTGCAAGAACATCGTGAATCTTACCAGAAATTTTTTCTATTTGCTTTCTCTTTTTTTGGAGACAGGTTTTCCGTGTTTTCCTTTTTACCATAATTTTTTCCTACGAATTCTACAATTTGCATGGCATTTTCTATAGATTTCGTCAATTTTGAATTTGAATCTTATCTGAAAATATTTCTCCTTTCTTTGTTACTTAGGAGAAATAGGTGTTCCGTGTTTTCCATTTTACCATCATTTTTTTTTCCTATGAATTCTCCAGTTAATTGCATTTTCTATAGATTTCTACTAATTGCTCAAACACAATTTCCAAGAACATCTTGAATCTTATCAGATAAGGTTTCTATTTGCTTTCTCAATTAGGAAACATAAGTTTCCTATGTTTTCCATTTTACCATCATTGTTTTCCTACGAATTCATCAATTACAATGATATTTTCTATACATTTCTTCCATTTTCTTAAAAGCAATATCCAAGAACATCTATAATCTTACTTGAAAATATTTATATATGGTTTCTCAATTAGGAGACATAGTTTTCTGTGTTTTTCATTTTACCAATCTTTTTTTTCCTACGAATTCTTCAATTCGCATGACATTTTCTATAGATTTCTTCCATTTTCTCAAAAGCTATTTCCAGTAACATATTGAATGTGAACAAGAAAAAAGATTCTGTTTGCATTTTCATTTAGGAGACACAGGATTTCAGTGTTTTCCTTTTTACCATCATATTTTTCCTAAGGATTTGACAATTTGCATGGGATTTTCTATAGATTTATTCCATATTCTTCAAACCATTTCCAGGAACACCATGAATCTTACAAGAAAATGTTGCTATTTTCTTGCTCATTTAGGAGATATAAGTTTCCTGTGTTTTCCATTTTACCGTCATTTTTTTCCCTAGGAATTCATCAATTGCAATGATATTTTCTATAGATTTCTTCCCATTTTCTCTAAAGGAATCCCCAAGAACATCTTGAATCTTACCTGAAAATGTTTATATATTGTTTCCCAATTCGGAGACACAGGTTTTCTCTCTTTTCCATTTTACCAACCCATTTTTCCTATGAATTTCTCAATTTTCATGACATTTTCTATAGATTTCTTCCATTCTCTCAAAAGCAATTTGCAAGAACATCGTGTATCTTACCAGAAATTGTTTCTATTTGCTATCTCTTTTAGGAGACATAGGTTTTCTGTGTTTTCCTTTTTACCAACCTATTTTTCCTAAGAATTCTTCAATTTTCATGACATTTTCTACAGAATTCTTCCGTTTTACCAAAAACCATTTCAAAGAACATCTTCAATCTTATCAGAAAATGGTTCTATTTGTTTTCTCAATTAGGAAACTTAAGTTTTATGTGTTTTCAATTTTACCATCATTTTGTCCTACAAATTCTTCAATTTGCATGACACTTTTTATAGATATCTTGCATTTTGTCAAAAGCATTTCCAAGAACATGCTGAATATTACCAGAAAAGGTTTCTATTTTCTTTCTCCTTTAGGAGACATACATTTTCAGTGTTTTCCATTTTACTATCATTTTTTCCGATCAATTTGACAATTTGCAAGGGATTTTCTATAGATTTCTCAAATATTCTCCAAAGCCATTTCCAGGAACATCTTGAATCTTACCAGAAAAACCTGCTATTTAATTTCTCATTTAGGAGATATAGATTTTCTGTTTTTTCCATTTTACCACCATTATTTCCTATAAATTCATCAATTTCAATAATATTTTCTAACGGTTTCTTCCATTTTCCCAAAAGCAATTCCCAAGAACATCTTAAATCTTACCTGAAAATGTTTTATATGGTTTGCCAATTAGGAGACATATATTTTCTCTGTTTTCCATTTTACCAATGCATTTTTCCTATTAATTTCTCAATTTTCATAGCATTTTCTATAGATTTCTTCCATTTTTTCAAAAGCAATTTGCAAGAACATCGTGAGTCTTACCAGAAATTGTTTGTATTTGCTTTCTCCTTTAGGAGATATAGGTTTTCAGTGTTTTCTATTTTACCATCATTTTTTCCTAAGATTTATAAAATTTCCATGGTATTTTCCATAGATTTCGTCAATTTTTGAATTTGAATCTAATCTGAAAATATGTCTACTTGCTTTGTCACTTAGGAGAGATAGGTTTTACGTGTTTTCAATTTACCATTATTTTTTTAAAATCATTTATTATATGAATTCTCCAATTAATTGCATTTTCTATAGATTTTCTATGTAATTTCTAAGACCATCTTGAATCTTAATTGTTAATGTTTCTCTTTGCATTCTCTAAAACATAAATTTTCACTGTCTTCCTTTCATCAACCAATTTATCCTAAAAAAAAAACAACTTCAATTTGCTTGACATTTTCTATAATTTCTTCCATTTTCTTAAAAGCAATTTCCAGGAACATGTTAAATGTAATCAATAAAAAACTTCCTATTGGTATTCTCATTTAGAAGACACAGGTTTGCAGTGTTTTCAATTTTGCCATCATTTTTCCTACAAATTTGATAATTTGAATGGGATTTATTGTAGATTAATTCAAATTGCTCAAAATCAGTTTCCAAGAACATCTTGAATCTTACCTGAAAAATATTTATATATGGTCTCCCAATTAGGACACATAGGTTTTATCTTTTATTCATTTTTCCAACACTTTTTTCCTAAGAATTCTTTAATTTTCATGACATTTGCTACAGATTTCTTCCATTTTCTCAAAGGCAGTTTGCAAGAACATCGTGAATCTTACCAGAAATTGTTTCTATTTGCTTTCTCTTTTAGGAGACATAGGTTTTCACTGTTTTCCATTTTACCGTCATTTTTTCCTATGAATTCTACAATTTGCATGCCATTTTGTACAGATTTTGTGAATTTTGGATTTGAAACTTATCTGAAAATATTTCTACTTGCTTTGTCACTTAGGAGAGATAGGTTTTCTGTGTTTTCCATTTTACCATCATTTTTTTGGCCATCATTGTTTTTCTACGAATTCTCCAACTAAGGGCATTTTCGATAGATTTCTTCAAATTTCTCAAACACAATTTCTAAGAACATCTTGAATCTTAAGTGATAATGTTTCTCTTTGCATTCTCTATTTGGAAACATAACTTTTCAGTGTCTTCCTTTTATCAACCAATTTTTCATGTGAATTCTTCAATTTGCTTGACATTTCTTATAGATTTTTCCATTTTCTCAAAAGCAATTTGCAGGAACATATTGAATGTGATAAAAAAAAAGTTTATATTTGCATTCTCCTTTAGAAGACACAGGTTTTCAGTGTTTTCCATTTGACCATCATTTTTTTCCTTCGAATTTGACAATTGCATGGAATATTCTATAGATTCATTCAATATTCTTCAAAGTCATTTCCAGGAACATCTTGAATCTTACCAGAAAATGTTGCTATCTGCTTTCTCATTTAGGAGACATAGGTTTTCAGTGTTTTCCATTTTACCATGGTTTTTTCCTTCGAATTCAACAATCTGCATGGAATTTTCTATAGATTTCTTCAATTTGGAATTTGAATCTTATCAGAAAGTGTTTCTACTTGTTTTCTCAGTTGGGAGACATAGGTTTTCTGTGCGTCTTAGTCAGAGTTACTATGCCTGCACAAACATCTTGACCAAGAATCCAGTTGGGGAGGAAAGGGTTTATTCAGCTTACTTCCACACTGTTCTTGATCACCAGAGGAAGTCAGGACTGGAAACGATGCAGGTAAGGAAGCAGGAGTCATGCAGAGGCCATAGAAACATGGTCCTTACTGGCTTGCTTCCCCTGGCTTGCTCATCCTGCTCCCTAGTAGAACACAAGACTTCCATCCCAGGGATGGCACCACCCAAAACCAGCCAGCACACTGTGTTTTCGATTATACCATCATTTTTTTCCTATGAATTCTCCAATTTGCATGGTATATTGTATAGATTTCTTCAAATTGCTCAATAGCAACTTCCAAGAACATCTTGAATCTTATCAGATAATGTTTCTATTTGTTTTCTCAAGGAGGAAACATGTTTTCTGTATTTTCCAGTTTTTCTTCATTTTTCCTGTGAATTCTACAATTTGCTTGGCATTTTCTACAAATTTCTTCCATTATCTCAAAAGCAGTTTCCAAGAATGCCTTGAATCATACTAGAAAGTGTTGCTATTTGTTTTCTCATTTAGGAGACATTGGTATTCTGTTTTTTCCATTTTACCAACCTATTTTTCCTAAGAATTCTTCAATTTTCATGACTTATTCTACAGAATTCTTCCTTTTCCCCAAATAACATTTCGAAGAACATCTTGAATCTTATCAGAAAATGGTTCTATATGTTTATTTTTAATTTGAAACTTAAATTTTATGTGTTTTCAATTTTAGCATCATTTTGTCCTAAAAATTCTTCAATTTGCATGACATTTTCTATAGATATCTTCCATTTTGCCCAAAGCATTTCCAAGAACATATTGAATGTTACCAGACAATGTTTCTATTTGACTTTTCCTTTAGGAGACTTACGATTCCAGTATTTTCAATTTTACCACCTTTTTTCCCTACAAATTCTGCAATTTCCATGAGATTTCCTATAGATTTCATCAGTTTTCTCAAAAGCCATTTACTGGACATCTTGAATCTTACCAGAAAGTGCTGCTATTTGCTTTCTCATTTAGGAGACATAGGTTTTCTGAGTTTTCCATTTTACCAACCTATTTTTCCGATAAATTCTTCAGTTTTCATGACATATTCTATAGATTTCTGCATTTTTCTAGAAACCATTGCCAGAACATCTTGAATCTTATGACAAAATGTTTCCATTGGTTTTTTTCAATTGGCATACATACATATTCAATGTTTTCCTGTACTAACCTATATTTTTCTACGAATCCTTCAATATCCATGCCATTTTATGTACATTCCTTCAATTTTCACAAAAGTCATTTCCAGAACATCTTAATTCTTACCAGAAATTGTTTCTATTTGTGTTCTCATTTAGGAGACATAGGTTTTCTGTGTTTTCCATTTAACCATCATTTTTTCCTAGGAATTCATCAATTCCAATGATATTTTGTGTAGATTTCTTCCGTTTTCTCAAATGCAATTTCCAAGAACATCCTTTATCTTACCTGAAAATATTTATATATGCTTTCCCAATTAGGAGACATAGGTTTTCTCTTTTTTTCATTTTACCAACCTCTTTTTCCTATGAATTCTTTAATTTTCATGACATTTTCTATGGATTTCTTCCATTTTCTCAAAAGCAATTTACAAGAACATATTGAATCTTATCAGATAGTGTTTCTATTTGCTTTCTCATTTAGGAGACATTGGTTTTCTGTGATTTCCATTTTACCTACGATTTTTCCTAAGAATTCCTCAATTTTCATGACATATTCTACATAATTCTTCAGTTTTCCCAAAAACCATTTTGAAGAACATATTGAATCTTATCAGAAAATCGTTCGATTTGTTTTCTCAATTAGGAAACTTAAGTTTTATGTGTTTCCATTTTTAACATCATTTTGTCCTAAAAATTCTTCAATTTGCATGACATTTTCTATAGATATCTTCCATTTTGCCAAAAGCATTTCCAAGAACATATAGAATGTTACCAGAAAATGTTTCTCCTTTAGGAGACATACAGTTTCAGTGTTTTCCATTTTACCACCTTTTTTGCCTACAAATTCTACAATTTCCAACCTATTTTTCCCATAAATTCTTCAGTTTTCATGACATATTCTACAATTTTCTTCATTTTTCTAAAAACTATTTTCAGAACATCTTGAATGTTATAACAAAATGTTTCCATTTGTTTTCTTAATTGGAAAACATACGTTTTCAGTGTTTTCCTTTAACCAACCTATTTTTTCCTACGAATTCTTCAATATGCATGCCATTTTCTATACGTTTCTTCCATTTTCACCAGTCATTTCCAGAACATCTTGAATCTTACCTGAAAATGTTTCTATTTGCTTTCTCACTTAGGAGACATAGGTTTTCTGTGTTTTCCATTTTGCCATCATTTTTTCTATGAATTCATCAATTCCAATAATATCTTCTATAGATTTCATCCAATTTCTCAAATGCAATTTCCAAGAACATCTTGAGTCTACCTGAAACTATTTATATATGCTTTCCCAATTAGGAGACATAAGTTTTCTCTGTTTTTCATTTAGGAACCTTTTTTTCTATGAATTCTTTAATTTTCATGACATTTTCTATAGATTTCTTCCATTTCCTCAAAAGCAATTTTCACGAACATCATGAATATTACTAGAAATTATTTCTATTAGTTTTCTCTTTTAGGAGACATAGGTTTTCGGTGTTTTCCATTTTACCATCATTTTTTCCTAAGAATTCTAAAATTCTCATGGTATTTTCTATAGATTTCTTCAATTTTTAATTTCAATCTTATCAGAAAATATTTCTATTTGCTTTCTCAATTAGGAGACATAGTTTTCTTGTGTTTTCCATTCTATTACCTCTTTTTTCCAACGAATTCTCCAACTAATGTCATTTTCTACAGATTTCTTCAATTTACTCAAACGCAATTTCTAAGAACATTTTGAATATTAAGTGATAATGTTTCTATTTGCAGTCTTTTTTTCTAAACATAAGTTTTGAGTGTCTTTCTTTATCAACCAGTTTTTCCTAAGAATTCTTCAATTTGCTTGACATTTTCAATGTCACACATATTCAATGTTTTCCTTTTACCAACCTATTTTTTCCTACGAATTCTTCAATATCCATGCCATTTTCTATACATTTCTTCCATTTTCTCAAAAGTCACTTCCAGAACATCTTGAATCTTACCAGAAATTGTTTCTATTTGCTTTTCCAATTAGAAGACATAGGTTTTCTCTGTTTTTCATTTAGGAACCTTTTTTTCCTATCAATTCTTTAATTTTCATGACATTATCTATAGATTTCTTCCATTTTCTCAAAAGCAATTTGCACGAACATCATGAATATTACCAGAAATGGTTTCTATTTGCTTTCTCTTTTAGGAGACAAAGGTTTTCGTTGTTTTCCATTTTATCATCATTTTTTCCTAAGAATTCTACAATTTGCATGGTATTTTCTATAGATTTCTTCAATTTTGAATTTGAATCTTATCAGATAATATTTCTATTTCATTTCTCAATTAGGAGAGATAGTTCTTGTGTTTTCTATTTTACCACCTTTTTTTTTCCTACAAATTCTCCAATTAGTGGCATTTTCTATAGATTTCTTCAAATTATTCAAACGCAATTTCCAAGAATCTCTTGAATCTTATCAGATAATGTTTCTATTTGCTTTCTCAATTAGGAAGCATAAGTTTTCTGTGTTTTCCATTTTTCCACCATTTTTTCATACGCATTCATCAATTCCAATGATATTTTCTATAGATTTCTTCCGTTTTCTCAAATTCAATTTCTAAGAACATCTTTAATCTTACCTGAAAATATTTATATATGCTTTCCCAATTAGGAGACAT
>JADRCD010126031.1:0-27336 GCA_019843815.1 Montemys delectorum | reverse complement strand
TTTTTTTTTTTTTTTTTTTTTTTTTTTTTTTTTTTTTTTGAGACAGGGTTTCTCTGTGTAGCCTTGGCTGTCCTGGAACTCACTCTGTAGACCAGGCTGGCCTCAAACTCAGAAACTTTCTCCCTCTGCCTCCCAAGTGCTGGGATTAAAGGCATGTGCCACCACTGCCCAGTGAAATTTTTTTGACAACAAAAAAGTTGAAAAGCTCTAATGACCGTGCCTCCACCTGACTTCCCATTTACTAGTGCTTGTTTATGCCTTTCACACATAGGTGCACTGTTTTCTCACTTCCGTCCGACTGCACATCCTTACACCACACCCTAAGACCTCAGCCCTGTGACTGAAGTACACACCACCCGAGTCATTGTAAAGCTATCACAGGGTGCAGTACCCTGTTACCTTCCTGCCTGCATTCAGAGTCTTTAGAACAGCCCCAAGGAATGGACAAGTCCTTGCTCAGGACTACTGCTCCATGTGCAAACTCTTCTGTATATAAAGTGGTTACATTGCTTTTTTTCTGCCATGACTGCCTATCTGAGCTAGCATATGACAGAGCATCAGTTCTGGCTGGACTTCCATGGGCCCTAGCTTGACTACACTCAAGGCTACTTGTCCTCATCTCAGCCAGTGGGCCCAGCACAGGCATCTGCTAGTTGTGATATCCAGGAATTCTCACATTTGCCCTTCTCCTCCTCTCCTCTCTTCTTGTTTTTTTCGAGGATATGTTTCATTAGGTCCCATTTGATTTTGTTTGGCTTCCTCCACTTGGATGCCACCTGTAGGCCTCTCTCTGTACAACCTGCTAGACACAGGGCTGTAGGGCCTTGTTCCTGCCCTCGCTTCTCTTTTCATTAACCCCTCTCCTCCTGCAGGTCTGAACTCCAGTCTCCCTAAATCACACAAGGCTTAAACTGAGTTGTATACACTTTTTTTCATCTGTTTGTGGTGGTACTTTGAGAGGTTGGTTAGCGTCTGTGTACAGGCCATAATGAGTCTGCTTTTGCTTTTTTTTTTGTTCTTCCTGCTTTACTGAAAGTCTGTTCCGCCTGGGCCCTTCCCTTTAGGGTGAGGATTTCCTTTACTTTCTTTGGTGTAGTTGTACCTGCATTGAATCTTTTTACTACTGTTCATCTGACAACTTGATTTTCTTTTCATTCTTTTTGGTTTTTTTGAGACAGGATTTCTCTGTGTAGTCTTGGCTGTCCTGGAACTTGATTTGAGGACCATGTTGGCCTTGAACTCAGTGATCTGCCTGTCTCTGCCTCCTGAGTACTGAGATTAAAGCTTATGCCACCAAGCTGAGGTCTGTCTGTCTATCTTTCTTCCTCTCTCCCTATCTGTCTTACTTTCTCTCTCTCTCTCCCTTTTTTCTTTCTTTTTCTTTAATCATGTTTACAACTTTTCTCCAGTTTCTGTGCTACACTGTCTATGATAAAAAGTCCTTTTAAGTCCTACATAGGTAAAAGTATGTCTCTGGCTGCTTTTATACTTCATGATTGTCTTAGTTCTCTGCCTGGTCCCTTAATTCCCACAGTCACTCAGTACTATTGAGAAGTTTATAGCTCATATCCCAGTGTCATTGCCTAGCTTCTTGTGTTAGCTTTTTAATCCTTGCTTCTCTGCACACACACCTTGAGGACAGTGCTGAGTACACATAAACTAGGGCACAAGAGCCATCATTTAGCAGGCCCTGGGTTTCAAACTATGTACCTTAGAGTCCACAATCAGCAGGCAACGAAGCCCCAGGAGCCAGTGAGATGCCTGAAGGAAGCAGTCACCAGCACCAGGCCCTGTGGGAGCTGAGCCAGGGTTCAGCAGTACCACAAGGTCAGGGATAACTCCTGAAAGAAGAGTGGCCTGAGTGCAGAGCATACTGAACCCTTAGGAAATGGTTAGGAAGAGGCTGTGTGGGTCAGGCCTGGTCAACTTACTGCAGATACGGATTCATTAAGTCGTAGAACATTAATTAGCAAGGTCTGGAGTCTATGTGGAAGCAATAATGTGGGAATTTGTGATTGTTTGCTTCTAACTTCTAACTATCCCATGGCCTTATTTATTTTTCTATACATTTAAAGGTATGGATGACAAGAATGCAACAAAGTTGAATGAACTCATTCAGGTTGGGTAAGTACAAATTACAGTATATACTTATTCATTCACTGACCTACAGAAGTTGAAATGTGTGCTGAGTTCCTTCATTTTCTTTTTTCTTTTTTCTCTTTTCTTTTATTCTTGAGCATGTTGTGTATGAGAACTGGTGTGTGAGTTGTGGTGCTTGTGTGGAGGTCAACGGAAAACTTTGAGCAGTCATTTCTACTGGAGTGTTCCAGATTAAACTCAGAACTCTCAGAGCATCATGCTGTGGGGTGATCTAATTTCCTTTTTGTTGTTTCGATAGACAGTATGACCAAACGCCATTTAGGGGAGGAAAGCCTTGATTTGGCTTATACCTCAAGTCAGGGCTGAACCTGAAGCAGAAACTATGGAGGAGTCCTGCTTACTGGCTTGCTCACTAGTTTTCACTCAGCTACTTTTATACAGCCCAAACCCACCTGCTAAGGAATGGCTCTGCCCACAGTGGGCTGGGTCCTCCCACATCAGTCATCAGTGAAGACACTTACTCACAGATAAAGCCACTGGCCAGTCTGATCTCAGCAGTTCTTCAGTTCTGGTTTCTTTCAGGTAACCCTTGGTTGTGTCACACTAATTATAAAGAATTATAAGAACATGAGGTAGGTGTTTCATCTGCTTGGCCTCCAACCAGCTCTCCACAGAATTAAGACTTCTTCTCACTGTCCTCTTAGACATGTGTTTTTGTTCCCACAGGTATTCCCTGTGCCTGCCCTTGCCTGTGCACGGATAGCCCAGGGCTCTCTTTCTCTTGTCTTAATACTTCAATGTGTTGGTTCCTGAGCTGCTGCAGATGGCCTTTCTTGCCTTTTAACACTTAATCTGACCCTGACTTCTAGGTCTTTTTAGCCTATTGGTGGTTTTTGTTGTTGTTGTTTGTTTGTTTGTTTGCTTGTTTTTTTGAGACAGGGTTTCTCTGTATAGCCCTGGCTGTCCTGGAACCCACTCTGTAGACCAGGCTGGCCTCGAACTCAGAAATCCACCTGCCTCTGCCTCCCAAGTGCTGGGATTAAAGGCGTGCACCATCACTGCCCGGCTAACCTATTGTCTTTGACCTCTTCTGTTCCAAAGATACTGTCTGCATCAGGGTTGAGTGTGGAGATAGCATCCTGCCTTGTCCTTACGCTTTCTTCGTGGACTGCCACTCTGCATCAGCAGGCTTGGATGGCATAGTTAGTATTTTAATCCTCATGAGTCCTCTTTTGTTCTGCTTGTCTCTGGAGTTGGTACATAAGTCAGTAAGATGTTGTTGCCCTGAGCTTCTTTTCCAGTTCCATACTCACCTTGTGGTACTCTCTTGGCTGTCCCAAAGTATATCTTTCTCTGTACCTTTGTGGCTCCAAAGGCTTCTGTCACTTTTCCTGGTAGAGATGAGCCTTCTTTCCCATACCTTGGATATAAACTTCTTTGCCTGGAAGTCCCAGTCTTGCTGAGTGTCTTACTCTGCATCTTTACTTGGCTAAAGGTTGAATGCTTAGTCATACCTCCATTGTCTGTCTCATCACGACTGCCCTCTGTCCTGGGGAGTCACTGCCTCTGATCCTTCTGTTGACGCTGCACTGCTACATTGCAAGACCCATTTCTGCCACTGCCTAGTAGGCATTTTGTGGAGGGCTTGTGTGTGTGTGTAGTTTAGGGCCCTTGTTGAAAGCTGTTGTGTCCTCTTTCTCTTTCCTTGCCCGCAGTCCCCAGGCCATTCCCTGACCCTTTAACATTGGGCTGCTTTGTCATTCAGACCCTTCTAGCTACTGTGGACGTAAGTTTTTATATCTTTTGAGATATAGCCTCCCCAAATACCTAGTACTGTTCTCTTACTTCTCTCTCATGGGCCTAAACTTTGATGTTTAGATGACTTGATACATGTTGGAGTGAGCACCTAAGGTTCCTGTGTTCTTCCTGTATTTATAAACCTTTATTTTCAAAACATCCTAGGCCTGATCAGATTGATTCACTGTGGAAGAGCATTGTAATCTGCCAAGACTGCTAGGTAGCCTTAAATACTAATGACATTCCTGAATATAGCTTGCCTCAGATATAGTCAGAGGCCATCAGAAAATGGAGTACCAGTTGTGTTTGTTGGGGCCTTAATAGGTGGGATTGATTTGCTTTGTGTCCCCATTTGAGACTCAAGAGTCCAGCCTTCATTTCCTTTTGCACTTACTTTTTTTTTTTTTTTTTTTTTACAAGGCGGGGCAGCTGTATGTCAGGACCTTTTCTGGGGAAGCTCATGGTGATCAATGACATAATCACCATTGTTATGGCCTTATCAGTAGATGAGAAGTGTCTGTAGAGGGGTAGGACCACTGTGATTTGATCTGGCAGAGACAGATCTTCCCTTGAACTTGATGTATGTTAGTTTGAGATTTCCTAGTACGTGTGGAGGGCAGGTGGATGCCTGGGTGGACCTATGTTGACGTATGTTCAGTCGACCAGGCACAGGGTTTGGTGCTGCTTCCACATTCGTCCCTGTGACGGCACTGGAGCCTAAGAATATTCCTGGATCTTGTATTCCTTGTGTGGCTGCTTTGCTGGGCAAATAACCACCCCAATTGGTGATTTTTATTTTTTTTAAGCAAGGCCACTATTGATGAGATTTACCTGGCCCTACCACAGCACCTACCTGTAGTAGATGGAGTAGATGGCTATAGAGGCTTCTCGGTGTCAATGTGGTGAGTGTGCAAGGAGAAGCTAGGCCAGTGTCCTAGGTAAGACCCTGAGAAATTCGGAGCACCTGCGGGAAACTGGTGGGCATCTTCCACTCTTACTTGATAGGCACCTTACCTAGCCTTCCTGATACTGTGTGACTGTGTGCTACCATGAAAGGGCAGGTACTAGAGTGGAGGTTGCTGTGGCATTGCAGCAGACAGGCAGGTGTATATCACTGAACAACCTTTTTTTAGTGCCCATGAGTGTGTGCCTGAGTGCATGTGTGGATTCGTAGAACATTACATTGAAGTGATAGCCATGGGTAAGTAACAGGAAGGGTTCCTCTCATCACCTCAGAAAGCTGTCTCTATGCTCAGGAACATGATGGTAGAACACGTCTAGCCCATGGCCAGCCGTAGGTCACTATAATGCTACTCCCATGTTCTCAAGGACTTTAGACGTATCCAACTTGATGTGCAGTTGGTTCATTTGCCCTTCCCTGATAGATTGATGGCATTGAGCATGTTTTGTTGTTGTTGTTTTAAGTCAGGTTCTTTGTACCCCCCCCCCCCCCGTGTGTGTGTGTGTGTGTGTGTGTGTGTGTGTGTGTGTGTGTTTAAAGCTCATTTCCTTGAGCCTTTTGTTGAAGGAAGTTGTTGAAAAAATGGCTCGTCCATGCTGTATCTCTTGCTCCTTAGCATATCTTCCTGGCCCCTGTGTCCCTCGTCACTGGTCACCTGGGGTAAGGCAGGTCAGTAGTTCTGAGTCACTAGAATGTGTGCTTGCTTATACACTTTCTCCCTTCAGATGGAAAGCGGCAACCAGTCTGGGCTCTTCCTGTCCCTTTAATAAGGCTTTCTGATTCCTAGATTTGGACTTTAGTGTTTTGCATACAGAGGTAGTTGGTCCTTGAGTGGGTGAGTGCATGAAGACAGTTGAGCAGATAAATGAGTGGCTAGAAGAGTGACTGGCTGAGTAATGGGTAGATGTGTACATGGATGGATGGATGGACGGACAGATGGACAGATGTATGGATGGTGTGTGATTGTGCCAATACATAGTAGTAGATGGGGGAGTGACTGACAGATGAGTCAGTAGGCACAATTATGAGTGAGTAGCATGGGTGGGTAGAGAAGGAGCTGCAGGTACGTAAATAGATGTCAGGAGGAGAATGAGTAGATAGAATGTGGCTGCCATAACACGGGAGTTACTGAGCTTTCTGTGCTGTATGATTGCGCCCACCTCTCATGGCACTTCACTGTTGGAGTTGCTTCATGAGCACTTGCTGAAAGCCGCAACTACAAGTTTCTGAGACATCATAATGCTAAAAATCAAGGCATAGTCCTTTCTAGGATTTCGGGCTTGGCTTTGTTCTTAGCTGGTGTGTGTTACAGTTCTTCTGACCTCAGCCCTCTAGCCAGTGGTCATCTACTTTGCATGCATATATATGAGCTACTCTTTAATCAAGTATTGGTATATGAGCAGAGCCTTTCCTGTACTTGTTCTGCTCAAAGCTGTAGTTCAGATTCTTAGTTCCAGATTTAAGCAGCATTATTTTAGAACATTTTAAAACTTAATAAATTAGATGTAGTATCAATACATTCTAAGAATATTTTTTTCAGATAGAATAAATGTGTAAAATCACCAGCTACTCCCTCACCCTCCTCTCAGTTAAAACTTTTACCCCCTTAGGAAATTTGCAAGAATAAGTATTTAGATACAAATAGGAATTTATACTAGTATTAGTATATAATTTCTTCTATATCTTTAGAATCACATCATGTGTATGCTATCATTTTTGGTCACCTTTCCTATATACTTCTTAGAAATTAAATAGTAAGAATAGAAGCTGCTCTCATAACTGATATGCTCACAGCTCATCAGTCCAAAAAAAAAAAAAAAAATGAGTTCAAGCCAGCCATAGTGGCCCATGCTTTTAATGCCACCAGTAGGCAGAGGCAAGCAGATGTCTTTGAAACTGAGGTCACCCTGGTCTACTACATAGTGAGACCCTATCTTAATCAACAACAAAAATGCGTTAAAGCAGAGAAGCATAAAGTGGTAGACAGCTTGAACATAGAAAATTTAGACTAACCCTTAGCCCTCAAGTGGCTGGGCAAAGCCTTTTCTTCAACCCAGATAAAGAGTGCATCATTTATTCTTCCCAGAATCAAAGCAGGGGAACTTACAAGTCAGGCTGATGAGCCTCAGCCTCGGCTGCCATGTTGTAAAAACCAGCTACCTTTCTGAGTGCTTTGAAAGCACTCCACCTTTGCTTAGGTAGCCAGACAGCATCTCTGTAATGTGCACAATTGCTGACTTAGTGCAGCTCCAGCAAACAGGCCTGAGCTTGGGCCTGTGGTACTTACTGTACCTGCTTGTACCCTTGTCCTGTGAGGATCACGGGGGATGGGATTACACTGCTGTGGCAAGTTGCTCATAGAGTTCACAAAGAAGTCCTGTAAAGGTAGGTAGGCAGGTCATGGGGAAGACACACAGCAGAGGCTCTGGCCTTCTGTTGTAAGGGTGAGGGGTGCTTGCAGACAGGCTGAGCATGAGCAGAACAGCTCTCAACACAGCCTAGTTGTGTATGACAGTCAGTAGTCATGCTTCGGGCACAGCTCGCTTCCCATGCACATGTCCCTTGGTTAGGAATGTAGCAGACATCTGAAGGTCCTGCCTATGCTTACCATCTGGGGTGAGCATGGTTGGCAGCATAGGGATTCGTTCTCACCAGGCCTTTGTGCTTGCCACACTTCAGACCTGATAACCCTTCATCTCTTCCACTCACATGAAGTCCTCAGAATTGTTTGCAATTTGTTTTCCCAGAGCCACCACAGTACGTTATAAAGGGAGAAATCTCCGGATCAAGGCACCCATGTGCCGGGCCCTAAAGAAACTCTGCGACCCAGACGGTAGGTACCAGGTAAAGGGGTGGCATGTATATATACATACATATATTGTATCTTTCAGGGCTGTTTTGTTCCATGATGGGCAGCATATGGTACTCTGTGACTGACTCTGTAATGTCCTCCTGTGAATAGACAGGTCTTGACGTGACATCCGTGTGTCTGTCTAGTAAGAAGCTACGGCAGCATTTTGACAGGTGGATTAATACTGTCAGGAGTGAAGCTCTCAGAGCCACTTGATGGCCTCTGCCTTTCCATGGTTCTGCCTTTGCAAGTACAAAGTTTACCATATTGAGTTTGACTCTTGCTAGGATTCCTCTGTTCTCCTTTCTTCCAGGCACAAGGCTGTCTCATTTCTCAGTTCTCATTTCCCTGTGTTTTTCTGGCATAGCGTTTTGTTTTGTACTTTGAGGTTGGTCTGCACTGGGCTTTTATCATGTCTCCTTTTCTCAGGTCTAAGTGATGAAGAGGACCAGAAGCCAGTGCGCCTACCCCTGAAAGTCCCTGTAGAATTACAACCACGGAACAACCACGCTTGGGCACGAGTACAGAGCCTGGCCCAGAACCCACGTCTCAGGTGACATTTAGCATGAGGAAGGGCCTCCGTGCCAGGCAGGACAAGGGTTTTGGTGTTTGGATTTCTCTCAGGGAATTCTAGAGAACTGTGTCCTCACATGAGGACAGTGTTATAAGAAGACTCTGAGTTGGAGGGTGGTCTTAAGATCCTGAATTGTAATTCTACCAGGCAAGTTAAAAAGTATCATTGTCATTCCCTGTAAAGCTCCGATATTCCTTTTCACTGGTTTCCTGGAGATTTTGGGTTAATTCATAAAGCTCTGCCATACCTGTGGTCCATTTCCCATTTACTTTTGTTAAGCTGAAGTAAAATTCATACCACACTGAAAGAACTGTATATTTGCATGTTTGCAGTTAAGTATCTTAGTGTGCTGGCTGTGTTGTACACCCTCTATCTCAGCAGACTTCCAGCATTTGTCATCATCCCACGTGCTGTTGACCATCACTCTCTCCAGTGCTTGTCTCGCTCCCAGCTGCTTTCTATTTAGTGTCTTTCTATCTAGCCTCTTCTGGACATCTCATGTTAAAAGACCACAAGAATCTGGTCTATTCGGCATCTCTTATTGGCCTACTGTTTTGAGTTGTATCTATACTATAGTATGCTTCATCTCCTCTCGGTGTACCTTTTATTTCCTTAGGGCTCGTTGGGGTAGCTCCATCCCTCTAACCTTGAAGACAGCACTGACAGAGGGGTGATGAGGCTTTGGGTGCTCACATCCTAAAAGGCTTCCTAGACTCTCTATTATTTATAGTTTTATGTGAACCTACAGTGATTTCAACAGATGGACGGACAGACGCTGTAGAGCCCCTTCCAGTCCCAACTTCTCAAGTGGTTTTGGTACATGCAGTCATTAGAACTCTTAAAGGGTGGCCTTCTATAACCTTTTTTGATTTCATAGGATGATTGTGGAGCTACATCGAAAAGTCTCTAGCCTCATTGAGTTCCTGAAGCAGAAGTGGGCACTCCATGAAGTACGAATTGTATCTTTTTTATAATGAAGCAGACCCTCCAAACCTGTCAGCTATTCTTGCTTGAGAATGAGGTCTTGTTTTTTTTCCTATTGCTGTGGGGCTCCATGAGAGCCCATTCCTCTTGGGTTTCGGTAAGTCCTGCCTTGGAACTACCTGCACCAATTGTACTGTTTTACTCACTCCTCCACGTTTTTGAGTGGCCACCCATCTGGCTCCTGGGATGTATCCTAAGTATCAGTAGATGTGGGCTATGCCATGATATATATACATTTAAGCCTTCTTGGTATCCTTGGCTGTTTATTGGCCCTGCATGTTTCCAAGAATAGGTTCTGTCATCAGGTGTGAATTTCCTGAACACACTGAATGCCTGAGCCAGCATAGTTTGGTAGTAGCTAGAGGAAAGTCCCTAGGTGAGCTCCAGGAACATCAGGGGTTGATGTGGCCTCTAGGGAAGAAGATCCCAATCGAAGTCCATAGCTCTTCACTGAGGAACACTTTGGTCACAGTGTAGTTGTTTGGAGTTGCTCCTTGACAGTGTGCTCAGCGGAAGACACTTGAGGAGAGGCAGCTGCAGGGCTCAAGCACAGTGCAGACCCAGGAGAAGGTGGCATTGCACCTGTTCCCAGGCGAGAACTGCACGCTGACACCACTCCCGGGTGTAGCCCGTGTGGTACACTCCAAGGCCTTCTGCACTGTACACTGGCAAGAGGGTGGCCGGTGCAAACAGGGCACTAAGGACATACACTCACTGCCTCCAGCACAGATCCTGGGCATCCAGAGTGGACAGGGAATAGCCCGGGGCCAGCTGAAGTGCCAGAGGAGCAGTGCTGAAGGCAAGGGAGGTGGGCGACTCCTTCCCACTGCAGATGCATCACAGAGCTCAGGGGAAAGTTCCCCTGAGAGTGCTGCTGGAGAGGGAGCAGCTCCAAGTCTGAGCAGCCCAGATGCCCCTGACAGGCCTCCTCATGGGCACCAGGACTCTGGATCACAGCTTGAGAAGACCCCTGGGACAGCCCTTGCAGTGGGTAGGGACAGCCCTATTCAAGAATCTGGGGCCATGCCATGTTCCTGCGGCCAGCCCCCAGACTTGGAAGATGAACTCTCACTCCTTGACCCCTTTCCCCGATACCTGAAGTCTTGCCAGGATCTCATCATCCCGGAGCAGTGCCGCTGTGCAGACACACAATCTGGGAGAGAGCACCCTCCTGTTGGCAGGATAGCTTCCCCAGAGGCCCTCATACCCAGCAGCAGGGAGGTTGCAGACAATGCTCCCCCTGGCCTGGACCCTCAACCTGGCATAGATCCTCAACTTGACACCAGACTTCAGTCAGATATTTGTACTAAAGAGCTAGTGAATGCATGTCATGAAGAGTCCCAGGAGAAAGGCAGCCCCTCAGAACCTCTGTTGCCTCAGGGACAGGCTGCTACCAGGCCTTCCAAGGAAGTCCCTGCCAGCCAGTTGGCCCAGCAGCTACGTGAAGAAGGCTGGAGCTTACAGACCTCTGAGAGCCTCACACTGGCTGAAGTCTACCTCATGATGGGCAAGCCAACCAAACTGCAGCTGGAGTATGATTGGCTGGCTGTGCTGGGCCCTGAGAGCCAGACACCCACAGCACAGGGCCAGACTGCCCTATCCCGCTCCTCGCCCTCAGCCCTCCACCAGCAGCGCCTCCTGAACTGCCTCCTGAGGCTCATCTCCACTGAGGTCCACCCCAAGATGGTGAGTGATTTAGACCAGCCGAGGACACTTAAGTTGTTTAGGATGAGCCTGTGTCTGAGTGTCAAGCATGTAACATAAAATTGCCAGGGCTGATGGTGAAAGAGCCCTCGGCCTCAGCGCTATTGAGGTAACCTGAGTAGGTTATTGGAATTAGCAAGCTGTGATGGGACAGATGACAAGTTTAAAAGACTTTAAGTTTGGCCTTTTGTGGAGAGATTTGGTATCGTCTTGTGCTCAGAGGAAGCCTGAGCAAACCTTTGAGTCAGTGGGGAAGTGAGAGATTCTAGCCTTGGCTTCAACTGAAAGATAAGTAGAACAGTTTGGAACAGGTTTGTGGAAGATGATGAGCCAGAAGTAGTGCCCAGGCACCCAAGGTAGGCTCCTGGCCAGTGGCCTCAATACCACTGAGCTCTTGTGAGCCACATACCATTATTTCTCTTTTCTTTTCACTATTCTGGAGACCCAGAAAGGAACACTTAATTCAAGACCAGTCTGGACTTTTTTTTTTTAAGTGGAAGGAAGGAATGAAGGAGGAAAATAAACAGAAAGGCAGACATTGCAGAGACAGAGATAGTTATGGGGACGTGGGTTCGTTTCAGAAAATAGCCAAGTTCCTTTAGTGACTTAATGGGGTCTGCTGAAATTGACAACTTTGGGTCAGACACAGGTCATCTGTCCTTTGTTTCCCTGTTTTTTCTGCCTGGCAGAACTGTTGTAAGCAAGTACCCCAAGAGTAGTGAGACTCACTGTCCAGAGTCATCTGAGATGATCAGTCTGGAGTGGGAATATACTACTCCCAGAACCTAGATTGCCACTACCAAGATGTAGGGAACAGGGACAGCTTGGCAGGATTGGACTTGCATCTTGCCCAGAGCAGACAAAGCAATCAATAGTGAGGACCTGTGCATGTTGTGAAGTAACCCTACTAAGACAGGGTGTGGGTGCTTCTGGGAAGAGTTCAGAATTGAGCATCTGGTCAGATCTTCCAGAATAGGAACAGCAACAAAGAGGTGGAATGCCTTTGTGAGGCCCAAGGACTTGAAGGCTTTTTTTTTTTTTTTGGCTGTCAATTTGTGTGTGAAAATGTGGGTACTCAAATGCCATGGCATATGTAGAAATCAGAGGATAGTTGTTCTCCCCTCCCTCCCTTTTTTTTGAGGCAGGTTTTTTTTTTGGTTTTTTTTTGTTTTGTTTTTTTTTGTTTTCTGTCTTACGTATCACTTCCTTTCCAGGCTGGTAGGCCTGTGAGCTGGTCTATTCTGTCTCCTATCTTGTTGCATGAGTTCATATCCAGCTATTTACATGGTTTCCTCAGGCTTGTTCATGAAGTGCCTTTATCTGCTGAGCCATCTTGTTGCCCCTGAAGCCATCCCTTAAATGGCTTTGGACACCCATGAGGTTGGGAGCTGGGCAAAAGGCTTTTCAACTGTGACCAGTTTTTAGGAGTGTGTCCGTTTCCTCCTGTTCACAGTAGTAGAAGTTAGCATGATTGTCTCAGGCTAGCTCTTTTTCCGTGACTTTTTAAAAAGACAAGCCTTTGCCACTCACCAGTCTGTCTTCCCTGTGCCATAACTCTGCTTAGAGTGGGTAACACCAGACTGTGGGTCCATGTCCCCTTTCTCTGCCATAGAGCTACTTGTCTGTTGTCACCACCACACCCATCCAGTGGAAGCTAAGCTCTCCTGAGGAAAGTGATGCATTGCTTTAATTATTACCTCATTCCCTGAGGATTTATAACTTTCCCCCTCTCCTTTTTATTTTTGTGTTTCTTGAAGTTTCTTGTTCTTTTTTTGTTTTTAAGATGTTTTTAACATAACACATGCTGTCTGGCTTGGAACTCACTCTGTAGATCAGGTTGGCTCAAACTCACATGAATCTGCATGCCTCTGCCTCAGAGTACCGGATTAAAAGTGTGCATTCCACATATTCCTTAGTAATTTTATACCACTGGAGAATTAAAATTGGTCAGGTGTGGCTAATGTTTATGATCCTAATATTTGGAAGGCTAAGGTGGGCAGATCACCAGAGGTTGAGGCCAGCCTGAGCTGTCTCGTACCAGCTGAGGCTACAGAGCGAAAGTCTATTTCAGTTAAGACCACCACCTGGGACTAGAGAGATGGCACAGCAGTTTAGGAGGCTTGCTGCTTTCCAGAAGATCGGAGTTCAGTTCCTACAATGATGTGAGGGCGTGGGTTATGATGTGTGCAATTGACTTTGGGGCATTCCAAAGTTTTGCCACCATGGAGATGGATGTCCTTAGGATACTTGTGTCAGAACCATTTTCTTGAGGTGAACCTTTGTAGTTTTTGGCTGGTATCTTTCCAGGCTTTTGAAGCAAACACAGCATCCACGGCTTCAGTCAGGCCCACCCCGGAGGAACAATCCACAACCCCACCAGGGAAGGGAGTGGCAGTCAGCTCTCGGAGTCCCCGCTGTTCTCGAAACCCATCCACCCTCCGAAGCAGCAAGACTTTCCCATCTGGTTCTGCATCTTGCTCCCCAGGTATACTTCAAGAGTATTCTGATGTCTCTGGTACTTCGTCAGAACTAAACACATGGTCCTGTTGTCTACCACCCATGGTCTAGTGAGCATAGTAGAAGGCGAATATCACCTCCATTGAGGATAGTGAACACGGGGGACTATTACAGAGGACCTAGTTCATGTGATAAGCAGAGGGTGGTCTGGGCTCATTGGAAGTTTATTTTCAGAAACCTTCATAAAATACTGAGTTAGTAGCTTAAAGCCAATAAGTTGGATTAGTTCTTTTTTTTTTCTAAGATTTATTTTATTTATATGAGTAGCTGTGTGCTGGGCGGCAGTGGCGCACGCCTTTAATCCCAGCACTTGGGAGGCAGAGGCAGGCGGATTTCTGAGTATGAGGCCAGCCTGGTCTACAGAGTGTGTTCCAGGACAACCAGGGCTATACAGAGAAACCCTGTCTCGAAAAACCAAAAAAATAAAATAAAAAAATGAGTAGCTGTGTTCAGACACACCAGTAGAGGGCATCAGATCCCATTACAGATGGTTGTGAGCCACCATGTGGTTGCTGGGAATTGAACTCAGGACCTTTGGAAGAGCAGTCAGTGCTCTTAGCCTCTGAGCCATCTCTCTAGCAGGAAGATTAGTTCTTTAATCTGTAGTGACTTAATTTTCTTTACATCCAAAAACATTAGAATAAAGCAGTCTTCAATTAAGGTGTGTGCTGGCAGTTTAGTGCAGTTTTGGAAGGAAAGATGGGGTAACTTGCTTCTTAGTATATCCTTAAATTTCATCTGAGAAATATGTTTTTGTGGTAGTAAGAGTAGAAAGCAGGCCGTCACATGTGTTAGGCAGTTACTTCGCTGCTGAGCTATCACCCCAGCTCCTAGGAAAATGAAATTCTCTACTGAACACATAAATCCCAGGACAAGCATGGTCCCTCCTAGGATCACTTTACTTGCTTTAAATCTGCAGAGCCCCCTTTATTGTACTTCGGTAAGGGAGGCCCAAAGATAACAGTAATTCTTTTGGCAAAAAGAAGTTTTTTAATAATACTGCTTTTCATTCAGGAACATTAATGGCTTCACAGTATCTCTGACTTAATATTTTGTGAGCAACTTTTCCACTAAAGACTATTTGCCTGGTAACTCTTCCAGAGATCTGTGTGAACTCAAGCTGTGGTTTTGGAGACACCTCTTAGCAGTTGCTCATTTTCTGTTTCTGCTTCCTCTTTCTTATGCCTTTAGGAGCTGCCTCAGGCAATAGCACCTAAGCCATAAATTCCTGCAGAGAAGGGCGTTGCCTCAAGTGGCCCAGCAGCTCAGTACCACTTCTTGGACCTTCTGGGGATTTTTTTAATGTCCTAACATTTTCTGTCTGATTGAGGATTATAGGACTAGAGGCCTATACTTTCAGACATATGTACCATGTCTGGCAAGCTTGGCCTATGAACTCTGAGAGGCCCATACCAAGCTATGAACCTTGAAGGTGCTTCGTAGCAGCACTCCCACAATAGAATTTCAACATGTTACTGTGAAATAAGTTATTTTCTGTCCTTTTATTGCTGGGACTGCTTTCTATAAAATAAGGAAGTTAACCAGGATCAATAGTATGTAGTCTACCACACTTTTTGTAGTTACCTGTGTTAGCATCCAAAGCCTGTAGTGACTCATGGGCGGGTCTCAGAGACCTGTTGCCGAGCAACGGCTGCCATATTCCCAGAATCCATTGAAATCGCCTCCAACCTTTACCTGGCTACACCTCAGCAGTCATATAAATACAAGGAAACATTCCTTTCTCGATCTCTCTCCCTCCTCTCTCTTTCCGCGCTACTGCCCGTCTCTCCCTCTCAATTAAACCTCTTACATGGAACTGCTTAGGCCTAATGTATGGTGCTTTTTGACGAGGTCACCGCCGGTTCCCATCAACCTGTGTCACACAAACAGCTGTGTAGGCACATAGCCACACTCTATTTCAGATACATTTTTGTGACAGCTTTTTTTGCTGCCACGTGAAGTTGACTTACTATAGAGACAAGATGGTCACTGAGTGTATTGCTTAACCAGCCTTTGCAGAGAGAGTCTGCTTTCTTTTGGTCAGCTAGGGGTGCCCCAACGTCCTTATAGCTCAGAAGTCTTGATTAGTTGTCCTGCCTTCTCTCTGACGATAGAACAGCGGTGATTGCTTTTACCCAGGCCTGCAGCCCCTGTAAAATGGGACCGGAAATCAAGGGAAGAAAGGGTGGACTTTACTGAGATAAGGTATTTCGAAAGGTGTAAGGAGATTTCTTCTTGGCTTACTTCCTAGTGGGGCTGCCTTTGCCCTGGATGGAGATATAGATGAGTGTCAGCACATAATTCTCCTTTTCTGTTCCAGGCTTGAGAAATCCCCCAAGGCCTCTCTTGGTGGCTGGTCCCTCCAGCACAGGAAGCAGTGACTCAGATGGTGGCCTTTTTGCTGTCCCAACGACTTTGCCACCAAATAGTCGACATGGAAAGCTCTTCTCTCCCAGTAAGGAGGCGGAGCTGACTTTTAGGCAGCACTTGGACTCCATCAGTGTGAGTGCTGGGAGTGCCAGGTGGGGTGGTTATGGGATGCTCTGCAGGTAGGATTTCTGTTTCCCAGCTCATGTCCCTTCTCTCATAGATACAGTCAGACTTTTTCTCACCAAAGCCCAAGAAACTACGGAAGCGGCACTTACGAAAGCCACTGGTGGTCCAGGTAAGGAAGCCAGTGTCGGAGTCTGTGTGGCTGCATGTGATTGTCGGGCCTACACTCTATCTGGTCAACTGGACAAGATACTGTTTTCTTACATATCTTTGGTTTTCAGATCGATATAGAGGAAATTGCTGCCCTTACTAATATGAAAAATAAAACTTAAGAACAGAAAATTTAAAGGTATCCATATAAATAATGATAGACTTTGGTTGGCACTGAAAAGTATTCTCAGACATGGCTGTGGTTCTGATTCCCAAGAGTGTCCCAGCTTGAGTGTCTCCCAACAACTACCGCTCCACCCGCTATTTTTTTTTTTAAGATTTTTTTATTCTATTTATTTTATGGGTATGAGTACACTGTAGCTGTACAGATGGCAGTGAGCTATCACGTGTGTGTGTGGCTGCTGGGAACTGAACTCAGCACCTCTACTGGCCCCACTCGCTCTCTCTGCCACTGCTCACTCCAGCTCCGCTCGCTCCAGCATAATTCACTGTAGCTGTCTTCAGAAGAACCAGAAGAGGTCTTCAGATCTCATTACAGGTGGTTGTGAGCCACCATGTGGTTGCTGGGATCTGAACTCAGGACCTTCAGAAGAGCAGTCAGTGCTCTTACCCGCTGAGCCATCTTGCTAGCCTCTTCACCCACTATTTTTATGGACTTGCCTATTCTATTTCCTCAACTGGGATTGTACAGCATGTGGTCTTACTTAATACTTTTGTAAATGAGTAAAGCTCTATTGACATAGAGCTATGGTCTTTATGTCTATACTATCTCCACTGCTTCCCTGCCCCAAGATCGGGGCAAGAATGGTCCCAAAGCATTCTGTCTGGCCCTTTATGGCAAAACTTACTGAGCACTGCCTCAGCCTTCGGAATGAAGTGTGATGATCCCCAGAATGCAGAGTTGTTAGTGAGCTGAACGCACTTTCATCTCCAGCAATAGGTCTTTCTATTCTCCTGTGTTTGCTAACATCCTGGGAAGATCATGCATGAGAAGGTGTCTTAAGGTACCCTGAGTCCTTTATATATGAACAGAATATCAGCTCTGTCAGACTCAGTTGTGTACTGATCCATTGCGGTTGACAGATCCATGTAATGTTTCTCTGTTACCAGTGTCAGTGGTCAGTGCAGGCTCTTCTCAGCGGAATAGGTACTTCAGTGCAACAGGACCTTTTATTCATGTGCAGGAAGGAGACTGGAAATGATCATTTCTTGTCTCCCAGTGCCTCTTGTTATAAGCATTCCCTTAATTAACTTTCTCCATCCTGACCACCAAAATGCTCAGCATTGAGCCCCATCAGCTTACTCTGTGGTTATAAACAGATGTCTGTATTCAATTGCCTGTGTCCAGACAAATTCAGAACATTCTAGGTTTGAACTAAATCCTCCTAATATTTCTGTAATTTTCATTGGGAAAGGTCTTATTCCCAGCATTCTAATGTCTATTTCTTTCTTTCCTTCCTTCCTTTCTTTTTTTTTTTTTTTTTTTTTTTTTTGGTTTTTCGAGACAGAGTTTCTCTGTGTAGCCCTGGCTGTCCTGGAACTCACTCTGTAGACCAGGCTGGCCTTGAACTCAGAAATCTGCCTGCCTCCCAAGTGTTGGGACTAAAGGCATGCACCACCACTGCCTGGCCCTTTCTTTCTTTCTTATTTATTTATTTAGACACTGGTTTCTTTCTGTTTTGTTTGTCGTGTGTGTGTGTGTGTGTGTGTGTGTGTGTGTAGCCTTCAATGGCTATCCCAGAACTAGCTCTACAGAGCAAGCTGGCCTCAAACTCCAAGATTCAACTGGCTCTGCCTCCTGAGTGCTGGGATTAAAGGCATGCGCCACTGCCGCCTGGCTGACAGTGATGTCTTCTTGTTATCTTCACTATTTGCATTTTTTTTTTCTCACAGAGGACACTGCTTCCTAGACCTTCTGAAAACCAGTCCCACAATGTGTGCTCCTTCTCCATCCTGTCTAACTCTCCTATAGCTGGTAAGGCCAGGCACCCCTCCCTGGGATAGCTTTCTCTTAAGTATTACCTGAAGGTGCCTCACTGTGGATTTCCATGGCTATGCGTGTGACATTTCTAGCATACCTCTGTTTGTTCTTCCAGCATACACTACGTATACACTGTGCCCCCGTCCTGCACCTAGCTGCCACTATGGGCAAGACTCTGCTACTAGCTGGAGTGTGCCTTCTTTAGAAGTGTGCTCTGTTGTCTTTGTTGGCAGCACCACTGAGTTCAGTTCAGTGGAGTGTTTTCACATTCTGCCTGTAGAGCCATGATAGGCACTTGAGAAATAACTATGTTGTTGGAGTGTGTATAATCACATTTTTTATTTACATCTGTAAATGTAGTGGTGTTGTAATGCTTTGAAGCAAGTCTCAAAGTGTTCCTCAGTGAGTACACATGCTCATTGATATATCTTGATTAATCTTTTTTCGCTCATGATTCTCGGATCAAACCCAGAGCTGTAGGCAGCAGAGCACTGCTGTACTGCTGACCTATGTCTTCAGCCCTTAATAATCTTTTTTCTTAAGGTTTACCTACCTTTATGTGCATGAGTAAGTGCCTGTGTGGGCACGAAGCCTGTGAAGGCCAGAAGAGGTGTCAGACCTCCTGCAGTTCGAGGTGGCTATGAGTCACTAGAATGGATCTAGGAAACAAACCAGGGTCCTTTGCAAAAGCAGCATCTGTAGTCCCTTATGGCTTGTTTCTTTTATTCTTTAGTTGTGTTTAGTTTGTGTATGGATGTTTTGTTTGCATGTATGTCTGTGCAGGATGTGTTTGTCTTATTGTACGGAGGCCAGAAGAGCATGTTGGATTCCCTAAAGCTGGAGTTACCAGGTGGTTGTGAGCCATCATGTGAGTCCTGGAAACTGAACTTAGATCTTGTCTTTACTAGGAGCCTGTATGATTTGATCTCACTCCCCAAGTTCGCAAGTGTCTGGGGTGTTGAGTGGCTTACCATGATCCTAGCTATGTCTGTGAAGGAAAGCCTCCATAGCTCATTGTGCATGTCGTTGATATGGCTACATTTGTCTTCCTCTCACAGGTAGAGGCTGGTTCAGGCCCATCCAGTCTTCGCTGACCAAAGCAGCTCTGTCTCGACCAATAGTGCCCAAGGTCCTCCCACCTCAGGCCACCAGTCATCTGCCCAGTAAGTGTGTAATGTGCACAGTGACAACCACTATGTGAGGTTCCTTAGTTGCTTTTTTTGACATACATCTTTGTAATATTCTCTTCTTCTCCAAGGCATAATGTCTTACTGCTTTGCTAAGAGTATATCAAATTCCTTGGCTCTTGACTGAAGAGAGGTGTGAGGGAGAAGCTGTCTCAAGCTCTCTGGGCATACATCATGGAGTGGAGTGTTATGGAACAGAGGTTTGATATATCACTCCTGTTGCTAGGTGCCATCGACTTAGCAGCTCAAAGTGCTGGCATCATCCCTGGAAGTCCCTTGCCAGTTTTAGATACTGATGGCTCATCTGGCATCTCTCCGCTGTCTTCAGAACAAGCAACCACTGCCATCTCGGGGCAGGATGACACAGGACCACACCAGAACAGAGACCCTGTTACTGCTGTAAGGGTGAGAACATTTACAAGGGCTATTTGGTGTTAGCAGTAGCTTCTGGAGTGAGATCATAGGCTTGGGTCATACTGAACCCTGTTGTACCTTTGGAGGCCTGATGGTTAGAGGAAACACTGAACCAGAGAAACCAAGGTTTGAACACTTTACCGTGGAGCACAGATTAGGAGGCAATGAAGAGACATGTTTGCTGTGTGATTCTAAAGAATCCATTGCTAAACCACGCATGAGGGTATAGCTTTGATTTTTATCCCAGTAGACTGACATCAGCCCATGGGTCCCCACTTAGGAGGTACTAAGTGCTTGTTATATCTCTGTGGAAAACAGTTGGTATGGCCTTGACCACTCTTTTTCATGAGTCTCCAAGTGCTCTGATTCCTTTGCCTATTGGAGTGGAGGCTGTGTTGGATAGACTCCATGGAGCTCTGAGATTATGTGGTCAGCCTGTTATTGAGTTGTGTAGTTTCCTCTTAAAACCAATAAATGATTGTAAGTGCAGAGCCAATAATCTGAGAATTGTTCTCCATCATTTCCAGCCTAGAGCACAATTCATTTTTTCACCTGTTTGTAGGGACACTGGCTTAACTGAGAGCAGTTTTCCTTTGGTGCACAGCCAGACAAGTACTTTGGCTGTTTTTCCAGCTCAGTGTGGACCATTCAGAGGTCTTCTTGTTGTTCCAGGGCACTAATGATCCATTTATCAGTGTTACAAGACCAGAACCGGAGCCAGTGACAGATGGTTTCCAGGTAGAGTACGTTCTTGGGTCTCGGTGTGCTCTCTCCCTGAGTGCATGGACTATGCTTTCCAGCAGTGTTGTCCTTTCACCTATTGCTATTGATTGCTTCATGGATGAACGGACTGTGTTGTCCCTTCTCCAGCTTCCTGTGTTAAACTCCATGTTTAAAAGGCCTGGGTTTTCAGCTGGTGGCTTTTGAGGTATTATTCTCCACTAGATGCTGACAGTGGGAATAGGCTCACCCTACCCTGGCTTAACTTTCTTCTGAAGAAGTATATTTCCTGAGTGCACTCCTCTCTTGGGAGAATGGTGAATCCCTGTATTTCTTGCAGCTGCCAAGCTAGTGGTGGGCATTGTACTCACTGTTACAAGTACTGATGGGTACCCTGTGTCTGAATAAGATATGTTTCCTAGCAGGGATCATCTGTTCTGACCTTACCTGAGCTGTCCAAGGCTAATCTCCAGAATGGCCTGTCCATACCTTTACCCTCATCAGAGAGCTCCAGCACCCGTCTCTCCCCACCCAATGTTTCTGCACTGCTGGACATATCCCTACCTGGCCCACCAGAGGATGTTCTCTCACAGGGAGAACCTGCCACACAGATCAGCGACTCCATCATTGAAATTGCCATCAGCTCTGGCCAGTACAGTAAGTTCAGATGGCCTTAGAAACCTTCCCTAGGCTCTCACTGGGATGGTACAGCCAGACTTACAAGAATCAGACCTAGGGCTGGAGAGATGGCTCAGTGGTTAAGAGCACTGACTGCTCTTCCAAAGGTCCTGAGATCAAATCCCAGCAACCACATGGTGGCTCACAACCATCTGTAATGAGATCTGATGCCCTCTTCTGGTGTGTTTGAAGGCAGCTACAGTGTACTTACATATAATAATAAATAAATATTTAAAAAAAAAAAAAGAATCAGACCTAATCTGCCTGAGTATTTGCCAAACTTGCTGGTAAAGTTCCTGTAACTGTCAATTTGAGCTTTGAATATTTACCACTATATAAGGTGCCTCTGCCTGGCTTTGGCAGGAGCAGTAACTGGGTGCTGGGGCCATGCATGGTCTGGTTGGGTTGCTCCTGACCTTGAGGTAAGAATGGGACGGTTTGGAAAGCTCTTTGAAGCCTGGGCATCAGCTTTCTGTTTGTGCATCTGGAAGGAGACTTACATGTCTCAGGTAGTGCTTAGCAAGTAGCTGCATAGATGGTCACCAAGTGCCTGGTCTCACTCATTCTGTGACGGTGTTCCTGCTGGCAGGCATGAATTCACAGCCTCTTAGCCCATGAGCTTGATGGGTCCCTGACTGGTTTAAACCTTGCTTTTCTCAGTTGTAGACTCTGTATACCTCACAGGATGGAATCAGGGGTATCTTGTTTCCCATGGGACTGGTGCAAACACCATGAAGATAATTGGCATAGTCCTGTGGGATCAGGGCCTGCCTGCTGGGTTTCATATTCCTAGAGCCTAAAGTTGTTCTGAGGGCTCTGGATCCTTTTTTATAGACAGCTGCTATCCCTTTGGTGTAGGCCCAGTGCAGCCTTGGTCTCCTGGATTGAGCAGTATACAGCCTCTGCCGCCTGCTGCCTTGCTGTGGGTTCAGGAAAGCATCTCTGACCTTCGATTTTGGTTGACAGGTGAAGGAGTTCCTCTTTCTCCAGCCAAACTGAATGGCAGTGACAGTTCCAAGAGTCTTCCCTCCCCGTCCAGCAGCCCCCAGCCCAGCTGGATCGCCTCTCCCACCCACGACCCCCAGTGGTACCCCAGCGACTCCACAGACTCCTCCCTCAGCAGCTTGTTTGGTGAGTGTTGCTGGAGGAGTTAGGCTAGACCTCAGCACTTTGCTTGTTTCTCAAGTATTTATTTCTGATTTAACTGAAAAATGTAATTTATATGTAGGAAAATGCACAGATTTTCAGTTCGTAGTTCACTGGATGTCGACATGCTTGTAGACTCTGAGGGCCCACAGTCCAGTACAGACAGGACATTCAAGTCATTCATGTGATTCTCTATATGTTCTGTAAGATACTCTGAAGTGGGTGTTGCAGCTGACTTGTGGTGGCGTTCTTGACTACATATGGAGAATTATAGAATGTGTCTTTCTTCCCCTAGGAAGAGATTCCATTCTGTTCTTACACCTTACTAAATCAGTTTGTAGGATAAAGTAAAATTGAAGCAGCTATGGGTCAATAATGGATAGGAGCACATATTGGCCAAGACTATTATTATTAATACATCTGTCCCCTATCTAAACCCAAACTTGTTAGTGCCCTGAATATGAGTTTGGGGCATGGTGTCACTGAACCCGTTTATTTTATTCTTTTTCCCCATGGTGCTACAGTGAGTCAGTCTCCGTTCTCTGCTTTTCACTATCAGTCATTTCTTTGGTGGGTATATTGAGAATGGTGGCTAAGCTTCACTGTCACAGTTGCCAGGACCCAGGCTTTTACCCTGATAATCCCAAATTTGATCGTCCCTGATTATAGTACTGTGCCTGGTATAAGAGTACACGGAACCAGTCTCGCGCCCCATGCTTTTGCTGTCCCAAGAAACAGTGCAAACATGAGCAGAAATCACCTGCAATCTGTGAAGTCAGAATCAAACTTAATGCCTATCAATGAGGGTCTGCCACAGAGAATACAATATAGGAGGAACACATCACCTGCAGCCTGGAAATGATGAAGATGACAAAACCTGTTGTAGCATTATGCCATGGGTAGCCCTTGACACAAATGTGAATGTGGAGACCCTGACTGGGCTACCTGGACACTCATGCCTGACTCACCTTCTTTCCACAGCCAGCTTCATATCTCCAGAGAAGAGCAGAAAGATGCTACCAACTACTGTTGGGGCCAACAGCGGCACATCTTTGCTGGGCCCTAGCTTGTTGGATGGAAATTCAAGGGACTCTTTTGTGTCCAGGTCTCTGGCTGATGTTGCAGAAGTAAGTTCAGTGCCATATTCCTGAACTTTTAACCTTCTACCTCATTCTGGAGGCTATGGGGTCCTTCCTAGGTCCAGTGGGTCTTAAGGATTGCTCATTGAGACTGTTATGTGAGGGGGAACAGTATACAGGCCTTTAGTCTCTGAGAGAGCTGGCAGCACTTGGGCAACTGATGGCCCACAGCAAACTCTTTAACTACCAGATATCCTTTGTAGGGTTCTTAACTTGGGAAGCCTGGGATCAGGGTGGAGAGCAGATCACCAAAAGCAGGCAGCATGCTATTGTCCTTCCTCTTTATGTCCTTTCCTTGCTCTGTGACCTTGGGCTGACTCAGCTACCTGATCTATAACATATGCTGCCATTTGGGAGTTGTAAGATGTTACTTTATCACCTTTGCTTTCTGCCCTGCTGCAGGAAGGCCTTTTAGGGGACATTTCCTGTCGTGCTGTGGCCATGGCCCTGTGGAACTTGGGAACAGGTTCTGTGCTTTTTCCATGTGTGAACTAGGCTGTTTATCCCTGCGGTCATCCAGAGGGCTTCACACTGTCTGTATGTGCCCAGCCAGTTAGGGTTTTAGTGCCAGTACTGGTGGGAGGAGTGAGGACAGCTATGGTGCTGGGTACAGAGCTATAGGCATCAGGAGAGACTTGATCAAAATTCACACCATGTGAGAAAAGTCCTTAAGTAGCATTTCCCAAGTTGGCTCCCTGTATATCAAGACCTTGGTAATTTCTCCAGAATAGTTATTAGTTATTGCTTTGAGGCATGGTAGCATAAACCTGTAATCCCAGCGTTGACTTGGGAGACTGAGGTTGGAGGATAGCTGTGGGTTTGAGGTTAGCCTAGCATATAGAATGAGACCCTGTCTTAGAAAAACAAAAATCAAGCAATATAAGCTACAACTTTTTTCACAAAAAATACATTAGTTTCTCAGTTTTGCAATGTGGATTTTGAGACTGTGGAATTATAGAATGCTTTCATGACTTTTGAGTTGATCCATGACATGTTTGGCCACTTCAAAACAGTGTTAGAGTAGAGAGGTTGAAGACATGGCTAGGTAAATTTAAGAACCTCTATGTGCAATCATGAGAACAGGCATTTAGATCTCAGCACCCATGTAATGACCTGGCCATCCAATCAATCTATGCCTGTGACCCAGTTGAAGCTCTGGGAAGGCACGAGCAGGAGGATCACTTCTTGATTAATAGCCTAGCCTAAAAAAAGTAAGGCCCTGGATCAGGAGGAAATCCTGCCTCGAAGGAGTGGGTGGTGAGTAATGGAGGATCTCTGGCACACAGATTTGCATATATTCACACACAGGCGAATACACATGTAAATAAATAAAAAAGTAGATGCAGCCGTACTGTGAATCTTCTCACATCATCTTTATGTGTTTGGGCTGTGTGTTTACGTGAGTGTGGGGGCCAAAATTCCACAAATCTTCCTTAATTGTGCTCCATCTTATGTATTTAATTTCATTTAATCATATATTCTGTCCTTGTGTGGTGTGGTGGCAGTGAGGAATTAGATCTGAGATTCTCTCCTACTCTTTGGGCCCAGGGATTCAACTTGGGTTATCTGGCTTGGCAATAAGCACCTTTACCCACTGACCATCAAATTAGCCTGCTACCTTATTTATGTTTTGAGACAGGAACCTGAACCTGGAGCTCATTGATTCTGATAGGTTGATGGCCAACGAGATTCAGGGACCCTCCTGTCTGTGATCCCCTAGCTGTGATTACAGATATTAGTCCCTCCTTTTCTATGGCTAGTAGGGATACAAACTCAAGACATGGAAAGTACTTTACTGACTGAACCATCCTGTCTGGAACCCTCTCTTGTACAATCTATGATATTTCTCAAGGCCATTCACTATAGATTCTTTACTCAACAGGGCTCCTTGTAGTGCTAAATGTTTCACACAAAAGACTGTTCTTTGCTTCCCAGTTACCGTGGATGCTGGAGTCCCTGGTTCCTATGAGATAGGCACTGCCGAAACCTGGGGGTCAGAAATGCTGTCTCAAGCTAGCCAGACTCCGAAGTCAGCATTTCATTCTCCCTGGTGACGTGGCATTCAGGACAGTGGGCAGCACTAAATACTCATCAAGTGAAGGAGACAACATTTCACCTGTAGAAAAAACCAGTATATCTGGCATGTCTTCCTAAAACCTCTATAAAGAGGACCTTTGGAAAGGGCCCTCATCTTCTAGAAATGTGGTAGCAATCATTTATGAATGCAGTGTTCTGAGGGGACCTGTGTGAGACTGATGGGTGTAGTCTCTGGGGAGAAGGGGATGAATACGTAGATAGGACAAGGCCTTGTTTTGAACTCATAATACTTCTGCCTGCTTCAACTTCAGAAGTTGTAGTTCCAAGAATCAAAAGTCCCTATCCTTGTGAATGTTCCACTCTAATGGAAAGGGACTGTAAATTATGGCCATTCCCCAAGATAATGTCTTTACAGGTTTCTGTGGCCCTCGCTGTAGTTCTCTTTCTCCATCACTCACTGTGCTGAGCCTGCGGTTTTGTAGTGTTTCTTGGGTAACTGCACTCTGCCTTCTCGGAGCCTTTGTATTTGCTGCATCTTTTGGTGGGACTGTTCCCCTTGTACCCACACTGAGGCCCTGATGCTTTAGGGACCCACATTAACTGTTCTCTGCTTGCTTTGATCTCTGCCTTCTGTGGACTGTCTTCCTCCTGAGTATCAGATGGAGTAGCTGCTATTGTAGTATCAGTGTCTAGGTGTTTCATGTTCTCAGAAGCTTTCCTAGGACCGTGTGCAAAGTATGTACTTACAAAACATCCATGTGGTTAGACCACAAAGGATTCTAAAATTCCTCATAGGGCAATAGGCTCCTTTCACTGACATTCTGCTCTAGGGGTCAAGAGCCTCTAATGGTAAGCCATTCTCAGACTAATGTCTTCTTGTCCCTTCTGTCCTACAGGTGGTAGATTCCCAGTTGGTGTGTATGATGAACGAGAACAGCATTGACTACATATCTCGGTTTAATGACCTGGCCCAAGAATTGTCCATCAGTGAGCCTGGCCGCCGGGAAGTTCTTTTTGATGGTGGAGGAAGTGGTAATCCTGTTGGTGACCTCTCTCAGTGACTGTGCTTTGTGACACAGGCATCCTGGAATTCACAAGGGAGGTCTACAGAGCTGGACCCATGAATCTGTCTGCACAGTAGAGAAAGTCAAGCCCAGAATCCTGAGACGACAGTGAACAGGAGCACCTCTAACAGCATTACAATATCCACATGCACAGGAGCAGCCTGTGCCACAAGCAGGGCTCATACCATCACAGAGGCTGGCCTGACAAGGGTAGACCTCAGAAGCCCCTTGGGTATTGGAGCCCTTGCAGTCCTGTGTGGTGTCCGGACTGTGTGTGTGTGTTGAGCCTCCCAGAGGGTCACAGCCACTGCTGCTTTCTTTCTGCTATCCTTTTCCCACTTGGCTGTTCTGTCTGCACTGATGTTTCGAGGGACAGTGAGTATAGACCAGCCTTCTTGCCTGGTGGTGTCTTCAACCTCAGACACTTCCTGGATGCTTTGACCATGAACCAGAGAAGGGTCCCAGAGCCATGTAGCTAATGTTATCTTCCCCAGATTACTTAACCCTAAACCTAGTGCTTCCTACCCAGCCCATCCAGAGTTTGGTTCTGCCTAGCACGAGGAGGAGGAGGGAGAGGAAAAAATTATGTTTCTTGGAGGTTATATGGATGTTTTGTATGGTCTTGCAAAACTGGTTGGGAATGGTTTTCCTGTGGTTTAAGAATTGGGAGATAGCCGGGCAGTGGTGGCACACACCTTTAATCCCAGCACTTGGGAGGCAGAGGCAGGTGGATTTCTGAGTTCGAGGCCAGCTTGGTCTACAGAGTGAGTTCCAGGACAGCCAGAGCTACACAGAGAAACCCTGTCTCAAAAACCAAA
>JADRCD010126030.1:0-14648 GCA_019843815.1 Montemys delectorum | reverse complement strand
TACTACTACTACTACTACTACTAATAATAATAATAATAATAATAATAATAATAATAATAAACTAAAAGGCAGAACAAATTGGAAACACAACAGGTGGCCGTGGAGAACTGTCAACGGTCTCAGTAGGTGAAGAAGGGAGTTTCTTGGGAGTGTGCAGGCACACATGCAACAGACATACACATGCATCTCACACATGCATGCAGCAGACACACGTATGCAGCAGATGCATACATGCACCATACACACATATGCACCAGGTGCACACATGCACCAGACACATACACACACACACACATACATCAGACACACAGAGAAAAAAACAACCCGCAGCAAAACTGTGGAGGGATTTAAGAAACCGAAAAATCCAGCCTCTTCCAGAGGGCTATGAGTTTTAAAGCTCCCGAAGGATTTTCCTCCCCTGATTTAAGGTTGGTCAGCTTGAAGGAAGCTAGCTAGCGAGGGTGGCTGATTGGCCCAGAGCAACATACTCAACAGCTTTATTTTAAGACTATTTTTAAAACTTTTGTTGCAGTGTATAAATGTTTTGTCTCCAAGTATTGTAGGCACCACTGGCATGTCTGGTGCCCACAGAGACAAGCAGAGAGTGTCAGATCCCCTGGAATTGGAGTTACAGATGGTTCTGAGCTGCTGTGTAGGTACTGGGAATCCAACCTAGGTCCCTGGCAAAAGCAGCCAGTGGTCTTAGCCACTGAGCCATCTCTCCAGCCTTGACAGCATTAAAAAAAAAAAATGTAGTGGGAAAAATATTTTCATCATTGACACATGTATTTTCTCTTAAAGTATCATCATTTTGATATTTGTCTGTGACGCTTGTCTGTTTGAAACCTCGAGAAAAAGCCATCGAGGCCAGGAGACCTCAAAGAGCCAAGTCCCAAGTAGGAAAGTAAATGTTCCTTCCTTGCCTGGCTTGTTGGTTTCAGTGTGGGTTACACACACACACACACACACACACACACACACAACACCTCTGGAAGAGAAGGTAGCAGTGCCTTGTTCTTAGAAGAGAATGTTCTAGATGGTTTTCCTCATCATTGGGGCTTGAAAGCTTTAAAAGATGTGAATGATTTGCAGCATGAAAGTTTTAGCAGAGAGCTTGAACCTTCGAAATCAGCCTTCTTTCCTTCTATTGTGACATTAGGCGTACCCGCTACCTGGACTGTCGGAACATAACTGCAGTTTGTCATAACTAACAGCGAAAGTGCCAACTATTCCACAGCCACCCCGAATCAGCCTGTGACGGTAGAACTCACCTCTGGGTGAAAGCTGGCCCTTGTCTTATCTATTAATCCAGCAGGGCTGGTAGAACTCACCTCTGGGCGAAAGCTGGCCCTTGTCTTATCTGTTAATCCAGCAGGGCTGGGCAGGGACCTGGCTAGAAACCAGCGCTTTGGAGTCCGGTTCACCTTACGGCACTGTGCTTTTCCTTCCCAGAATTCCCACCCCTAAGGCAGTCCTTACCAGCTGAGCTACCATGAGATCCTGCTGGATCTGCCCTTCTTCCTAAGGCCTGACTCAGAAAGACATAACTCTTTCTTCTCTCCCGTCTTTTACTTTTGAATGCTGGCTAGAGCCTTTAATGTGCTTTTAAACTCCCTAATTAGCACTTTGGGCTTCCTTGCTCGTTTCTAAAGTTCCCCTTCCCAGTACAGTTGGGGCATGTGGATGCCTGCAACCAGGCAGCTGACCTCCAAACAGCTTCATCCCAAGCAGTGCACCAGGTAACTGAAGGGTTCACAGCTGGCTTTAGAATAAAGCGTTCTCATGCTTCTGTTTGGGTCTGTTCTTTGTCCTCCATCTTCCATGTGAGCCCGTTCTTAGAACCCCAAAGACAGGACCTTATTTCTCAGGTAACATTTGATGTCTCTACTGGGGCTCCCCAGGACTCCTGATAACACTTCTTTTCTGTCTTTAAATTATTTGTCAATGAAAATAAACATGGGGCTGGTGAGATGGCTCAGCGAGTAGGAGCACCAACTGCTCTTCCAAAGGTCCTGAGTTCAAGTCCCAGCAAATACATGATGGCTTACAACCATCTGTAATGAAGTCGATGCCCTCTTCTGGTGTGTCTGAACACAGCTACAGTGTACTTATTTATAATAATAAATAAATCTTTAAAAAAATCATGTACACACACACATATTACATCAATTCATTTAGTCAATTTAGTAGTATCATTTAGAATTTCTTCTTTGTGTAAAAATGCCAGTTTTTTGGTTTGGGGTTTTTTGTTTTTTGGGTTTTTTTTTTTTTTTTTGCATGTGTGTGGTGTGGGTTTTTTGCATGCATGTACATGTGTGTTTGAATGTGTGGAGGTTCTCATGCATTCTGGTGCACATGTACTTGGGTGCAGGCCAGAGATTAATATTGGTTAATCTTTCTCACTATCCACTATTTAGATAGGGTCTCTCACTAAACCCAGAGCTGGCCAATTCACCTAGTCAAGGTAGCCACCTTGCCATGGGGATCCGCTCTCTCTGCCTCTCCTCCATTGGAACTACAGATGGGCTACCATATCTGCCCAGGTTTTTATGCGGGTACAGGAAATGCTGGCTCAAGATTGCATGTCACATGCTTTCCCCGTGGAGCCATCTCCCGGAGCCTTCATGAGACTATATCCCTCATGTCCTTAGAGATGACATTTTAATCTTCTCAATTAAAGAATAATGTAATATAAAATCTTCATAGGTTTTGTAGACTTCTTGTAATTTCATTTGAATTCCTATACAGAAGAAAAGTGAATTTTCAGGAAAAAGAAGCACTATTTTTAATATGTTTTCAAAAGTTGTTTTGGATTTGTTGTTGCTGCTGTTTGTTTGTTTGTTTTGGCAGTACACAAGGTTCTTGAGCCTTGCTTGGTAGGCCAGCACATTATCACTAAACAATATCCACAGCTAATAAGTTTCTATGATAAGATGAAGAGCAGCACTGTTCAGCATTTTTTTCACATTTGGGGGGGGGGGGGACATGTGTTATGACACAAATGCAGAGGTCAGAAAACAAATGCTAAGTGCCAGTTCTCTCCCTTTACCCAGTGGGTTCCTAAGCATCCTTAACCCGAGGCATCTCAGAGCCCATTGGTGAACTTCCCAAAATATATACAGCATTCATACTTCCATTACAATGTACACTGGAGAATCCACATGTGGCATAAACCTCGTGAAGTTGCTCGAGGGTTTTGATGCTTGTCTGTCCAGAGCCAGAAGATGCTGCTGTTGGATACTGGAGTCCAATGATACCTCAGACACACAGTCAACTCAGAAAAAAAAAATTGATCATATGTCTGAAGATATACAATAGAAGTATGTTTCCGAACATTTGCATAACAAATTAGGCAAATTTTACATCTTCTTCTGTCTTCCCCCTGCAAATAAAAATTTTTTGGTATCTTTTTTGTTCTACTGAAGGCTCCATGTTTCCATTCCCCATCGGGTGACACAAAGTAGCAACCTACAGTGTCGAAAGAGCAGACTGGAAAAGATCCTGGGTTCCCTCCCACACTGAATGCCATTTGGCTCAGCATCAGCAGCAAGGACCATGATGTCCTGTAACAATATATCATTTCACACCCTTTCCTCTCAATCATCAAAAACATACCTTCCTCCTTAACAAAAACCATGATGCAACCACAATGCGAAGGCAGGCTTGCCAAGGGGATAAACACACTAGCCTATCAGGCTTTCCTTAAGTAGCCATTCATTAAGACAGGATTCCGACACTATTTAACTCACAAACCCCATATCTTACTTTCTAAAGCTATATTATAACCCAGGCAGATTTATGATATACTGGTCACAGTAACAGTTTGATTGATACATCTTGTAGCATTTTGCCAAGTGTAAGTCTCTTTCAGATTTAATTCCATTTTCCCTACCCGTGGACCTTCCTGTGGGTTGTTTAAAAGAAGCAGCGCAGAGAGGTGGCTCAGCTGGAAAAGGCACTTGCAGCCACGTCTGACAACTTGAGTTCAGTCCCTGGGACTCACATGGTAGAGGGAGAACACAGATCCCCATAAATGGTCCTCTGACCTCCACATGTGCACCATGGCACAGCACATGTGAACACATGCATATACACACACCCAGAAATACACACCATCACACATAAATAAGTGTATTTTTTTAAGTTAAAAAAAATTTCTTTTAAAATAACATAGTATGCCCAAAAGAGCTCCTAAAATCTTTTCTTTAACTGTTTCTTGGTTCTTATTCCAAAAGTGACATCACTCCTTGATGAAGAAAATCTGAAAAGTGGAGACAAAAAAAAAAAAAACAAAAACAAAAAACAAAAAAAGAAACAAAAAACCTGCCTTTACTTCTAATACCTACATCCAAGCATAATTAGTACTCATGATGGTGATAACTGGTGTGTATTTTGTGTTTATTAACACAAAACATCAATTGGCTGTTCAAAGGATCCTCAGGGCTGGTCACAGACTGGCAACAGAGTCAGCTTCTGCATCTTTGTAAGGTGACCTTAATTCAGAGGAGGCCGCTGGGTACTTACTTATTTATGCAGTCACTCTTGCGTTTAAAGCTCTCATGTGAGCCTTAGATGGACAAATTCATGAGCCATGAGTCACAGGACTAAGGTCCCAGTCACACCACTTAGCAAGACTGTACAAGGTTACCCTCTAGCTCGGGTACTTCACCTGAGAAAAGCCAACTGGGGATGGCCCAAAGTACAGAGAGTGCTGTACAGTAAGTAGTGCGTTAGTGTTGTTATTTTCCCTGATGAATGCTTACGTACCTGATGTAAGCTCAGCTCTGATGAGATCGGCTGCCAAATAGTAAATGCATCTCAAGGAACATCATAGAACATAAGTATCTCTCAATGTTGCTTCACGACGTTTTTGAGACAGGGTCTTAACTGAAATGCCTGAATGACCTCTCTCGGCATTAAGGGTAAAGTCAGCACAAAGACGTTCTACTTTAAAAAAAAAAAAGTATGTTCACAGGGTTACAAGGAGCTAACTGCATTCACCAGAATTCATGCTGCAGTCAGCAGTGCTTGTGAGAAGAATGTGAACATTCTCTCTCCTGACACGGTCAGACTGGAAATGCCTTCCTTGAAAACAAGAGCACTTTTAGTGAAGGTCATGCTCTTGACCTGTAGTTGGCCAGTGTAGACTCACGCTCTGACAGACAGAGGAGCTGATCCGACGTGAGAACGCGAGCTAGACAATTCATAGTCCACTGTTCTCAAAAGCAACTACAACTCCACTCTGTTGGCCGGAAACTGATCTTCCGCTATTAAACTTTCAGGCATGTTAACAGAAGGAAGAAAATTTGCTTTAAAGCACCATACTTAACATTTCCTTTTGTTTTAATCTAAAATCCTTCCAACTGACATTTTAAAAGTTATCACGCGCAAATGTGACTTTATGAAGCAATTTGAATATGTAAGTTTCAGGTATGACTTATTTGTACCACGTGTTAAGTTTGCTGGCTAAACCTGCTTCTAGATTCTCACTCTGAACAGGATTACACAGAGCTGGACCTTAGGAGACCCGGTTTATCTCCTTTTGGCCACACTCCTGAAAACAAAGGAACTCACATCGTTTTAAGAAGCTTGGTGTTTTCTGAGATTTTTGTTTCACCCAGAGAAACTTCTTTATCAGTGAGGTATATTTGGGTTCTGTTTGTTTGGTTTTGGTTTTGGTTTTGTTGAGACAAGGTCTCTTCACATAGCTCTGGCTGGCTGTCCTGGAACTCACTCTGTAGACCAGGCTGGCTTCTGGCTCTCAGAGATCCTCCAGCCTCATGCCTCCAGAGCACTGAAATTAAAGGCATGCTCCACCCATGCCAGGCTACTCACACCAAGCCGGGTTCATTTTAAACCTGGAAAGTGAGCAGAAAAGGAATTTATCAAGTAAAGATTTCAGGGAATGGGTGTCTAGTTAATCGGTTGTCTACCAGTAGATTAATCTCATCACTAGCCCAGGGGCTGTATCTCCATGGCGATCTCTAAGTTGAAGATTTGCCTGTCCTGAGACACAGCTTTCCTGCCTTCATTTCCTTCTTGATTTGGAATCATTAGAAATGTCTATGGTTACTGCTACACACAGGCAAAGGATGAGTTCAAATGAAAGACAAGAACAAAAGCTCACCACCCACAGGATCAGCATGCTACCCTGGACCTCAGGTTGGAACCGAGAAGGTGGGGTTACACCTCCCAAAGGTCTCCAGAATTCCTAGAGGATTCTTGTGGCTTTGAAACCAGTGTGAGCCAGAAATAAGGTCGACACCCTCCTTACCCTGCAGCGTGTGACCCCTGCAACTCAAACATCGGATAGCTTATACAGTATGAACTGGCAAAACAAACAAAAACACTTCTGATCTCCCAATGGCATTCAATGTGGCCTCCTATCAAATGGCTGCCTCTGCTCATGTGCTCACTACCCCTCCCTGACCTGTGAGCCCCGATCAGTGCTATATTTTCTTGGCTTAGCCAGACTTTACTTAAGTTCCTGAACGGTTTGTTAGGCCCGCCTATGCATTTCCATATGCAAGCATGTGTGTGTGTGTGTGTGTGTGTGTGTGTGTGTGTGTGTGTGTATGTGTGTGTGTGTGCAGAGTTTCCACAGAGACTGATACTAAGCTAGTTTAGCAGAATCCTCATCCTTGCCAGCTAATAGGATTTTCTTCCTCCACCAGGCCCAAGTGAATCCAAGCAAACTGACCTGTGTTCGGTGAGAACCCTATTACAGGGATCTATCCAGAGCCCCAGTATTCCCTCCATTTCCTTAACCCTTCACTCTGATCCTCTGTTCCAAATCTGCCACTTGCTCAGGCTGAATAGCTCAGTATTCAACTCTGTGAGTCTATTGCAGGTTCAGGTCAGAACCTGTGTCCTGGTCACCCTAACAAACTAGGCTCAGGCACCCAACCTCAATAAGCCAGCTACAAGGGTAAAGTAGCTGCCAGTACAAGGGTAAACTGGCCACAGTAGTGCATGCTGCTAGCCCCAGCCCAGGAGCAGAGGGAGCTGGATTTTGTGAGTTGGAGACTAGGCTGGTCTACATGATGTAGGCCAGCCAAGGTAAAGCAGAGAGAGAGAGAGAGAGAGAGAGAGAGAGAGAGAGAGAGAGAGAGAGAGAGAGACAGAGAGAGAGACAGAGAGAGAGAGAGAGAGAGACAGAGACAGAGACAGAGACAGAGACAGAGACAGAGACAGAGAGAATGAATATATATAGATGGCCACATCACATTGGAAAGAGGAACAAAGAAAGAAGTCCAGAGACACTCTTCACCCCAAATCTATCTTCAAAGTCCTAACATGAGGTTGAAGTTTAAAGAGACGACCACGAGGTATGCCTAACAAAGCAGTTCCGGTCCAGGTCCTACCCACCAGTCTCTCTGCTCCAGTCTCCTGCAACTGAGCTGACAGTTGTCAGAATTGTGGAAAGTTCTTCCTCTGGCTGCTCCTGGCCACTGATGTTCAGTCCTTTTCTTCTTCCAACGTGATAGATAACTTCTGGCGAAATTCCAGTTTCTTGGAGTCCGTTGTTTCAACCCTCTGACAACCAAAGCGACGGCTCGTACTTTTCCCTAGAGCATCTTATTCACCCAGGCCTGGAAGTTTACAAGTTCAGCCCCTCCTCCTGACCACAGGATGCCACTGCTATGGTCCCTATACCTACTGCAATGGTCCTCAATAGTCTTCCTTCCCTCATTTTAACAAGAGTCAGTGAATACCTGCTTGTTTATTATCAAGCAGAGCATGATGTTAAGAATCTCTAGTCCAGGGCTGGGCAGTGGTGGCTTGCGCCTGCAACTCCAACACTCACACCCACAGCTGCCGGGCATCCCTTTCCCACCTCACTTCCTTACATCCGTGACCCAGAGCTCAGTATCCAAGGAATAATCAGGGTTGCATTTAATCAAGGATGGCATTTAAACGCTCACTCATAGGCACTGTCGTGGGATGAGCTATTTCAGTTCAGTATGAATGATTTACAAAAAGCGGATGTTTGATTATCTTTCATGGAGAAATCTATTGCTTTTGGGAGACTAAAAGATGCTCAGAGGCTGAGGTGATGGGTTTGGCTGGCAAAGTATTTGCATCCCGAGTATGACGACCTGAGTTTGGATCCACGGAAACTGACATAACAGGTCGGGCTGGGCATGGTAGTGTGTGCCTGCCATCCCAGTGACATGGAAGTGGACACAGGCAGATCCCTGAAAGCTCATGGGCCACCTAGCCTGACCTATGTAGAGAGTGTCAGGTCAAAAAAAAAAAAAAAATGGAAGGTGCCTGATGACTCACACCTGAGATTGTCTGATGAGTTCTAAACAAGTATAGACGAGGACCACAGGCGTGTGCATATACACAGAGACACAAATAATAGTACATTTGAAATGTATCTCAGAGAGAAAGAAAAGTAGTTGTGATGTTTTATAAACATTTTTGAATGGAAAGTAAATGTTCCGAAGGACAAGATATTGAAAGTCTGTTTTTTCCTCTCTGCTTTCTAGAAAGTGTCGTATGTATTATACTATTCTGTATAAATTACAGAAATGCATATTCTATGCATAAAATCTATACTATATACATGACATATCAAAATGTCAAAATACAGTTGGGCGTGGTAGTGTTTGCCTTTAACTCCAGCATGTGGGAGTCAGACAGGAGGTAATATAGAGAGGAGGTACAGTTTTTAGAAAATTACTTTAGTACTCACACTCTTTAATAAAACATACAAAAATAAAAGCAGATTTGAATATAATACACTTAATATATAAAAATTTAGTAATAGAAACTAACACACACACCCAATAAAATTACCATTTTTTCCCCAGGTTTCTGTAGAACATTGTGGTGGTTTGAATAGGCTTGGACCCCATGGACGCACATCGGAATGCTTGGCCCACATAGGGTGGTACTATTAGGAGGGGGTATGTCACTGTGGGGGCGGGCTCTGAGGTCTCCTATGCTCAGGCTCTGCCTAGTGTGGAAACAGAGCCTGCTCCAGACTGTCTCCTGAAGACAGTCCACTCCTGGCTGCCTTCAGATCAAGATGGCGAATAGAACTCTCAGCTCCTCCTGCACCAGGCCTGCCTGCATGCTGCCGTGCTCTCACCTTGATGAGAATGGACTGAACCTCCGAAACTGTAAGCCAGCCCTCAATTAAATGTTGTCTTTTATAAGAGGCGCCTTCATCATGGTGTCTCTTCACAGCAATAAAACTCTAACTAAGACAAACATAAAACCTGATTTTTATTCAGGATATGAGTACATTTGGGAACTAAATACACTCATAATTAGCCATCTATCTCTGCAGGTTCTTCATCTGCAGGTTAGACCAAAAGTAGATTTTAAAAAAAAAATTATAAAGAAAAGCATATCCACATTGGATATGTAGAGACAATGTTTTCCTTGACTGTATTCCCTAAACAATATACTTACACTGTGTGACTTTATTACAAGCAATCTAGCCATGGTCAAAACACATGGGTGTTGTGTGAAGTTTACTATCCCACTCAGTCAATCGGCATGAGGGACTTGATCGTCTGTGGGTGTCCACCTCTACAGAGGATTCTGGAACCACTCCCCTGCCAGGATGGATGGAGGCATGACTATTGCTGTGTTGAGATTCCTAAACTTGGATGCTAACAGTTAAGACTTTTATCACTTTTTATGCTTTTATCACTCTTAATTTTTGCTTCTCCTCTGCAATTATGAAACGTTACAGAGTCAACACTGACTCTGCAAAATAGAAATAACCAATGACAAGAGGGTTGGTTTTTTTTTTTTTTTTTTTTTTTTTTTTTTTTTTTTTTTTTTTTTTTTGAAACATCAACTTCTAAGGGTGAAGTAAGAAAAACTAATCTAGGATAATTACTAGGTCAAAGAGGAAATCAAAATAGTAGTTATCCACCTAACGGAAACAATGGAAAGTGTGTGTGTCAGAGCTTATGGGACCTACCCTACATTTTATAATTACACAATCTGTATGTGCTGAAGAAATCATGAGACTGGAAAGATGGCTCATTAGTTAAGCACACTTGCTGCTCTTGCAGAAGACCCAAGTTCAGTTCCCAGCACCCATAGCAGGCTGCTGACAACTGCCTGTAACTCCAGCTCTAAGGGATCTGACGCCCTCTTCTGGCCTCCATGGGCACTGCACTCACATGCACACACCTACACACAGACTTACATATAATAAATAAGTTTTTAAAAGCACTAAAGGAAATCATTCAGTCCAATGTATTCCATTCGTAGAACCTGTATCTTCAGTTGTTACTTTACATATTTGTATGTCACTGTGCCATAAGTTAAGTCTTTTTTTAAATGAAAAATTATTTCACATCTAAAAGTTTTATTGCACTCTTTTATACAAAAATAAAAGACAAAAACACTATAAACTAGAGACACCAACCTTGGGTAGCTTAGAACGGTTTGTAGTTCAAGCCCCTGGAGATCTGATGGTCTCTTCTGACATCAGGCAGAACATGCAAACAATAACACAAAAAATGTATAAAGCAAACCCCATTACCAATGCCTCTTTAAAGTTCAGATGAGGCCAGGAATACAAAATGCCTGCAGCACTGCCTGACACATAGGAAACATAACAAGGTTCCACCTTTCTCCCTCTTCCCTCTCACACTTTGTTCCACTTTCAAGTAGGGTCCACAACCACTTAATAAAATGAAGAAGGTGGGGGGGGGGGTGAGAATTGGAGAGATGACTCAGCGGTTAAGAGCATTGACTGCTCTTCCAGAAGTCATGAGTTCAAATCCCAGCAACCCTTACAACCATCTGTAATGGGATCCGATGCTCTTTTCTGAGGTGTCTGAAGACAGCTACAGTGTACTTAAATATAATAAATAAATAGAAGCGAGCAGGGCTGAAGGGGGGGAGAATTAACACAGAAATGGTATAAAACTTATCTTGTAGAATATTCCTTTATCCATGGAAGAGGAGATGTAGAAGATAGAGATTTAAATAATGATAATAATAGTAATAATACAAGGGTAGCTGAGATTACCTGGGGGGAAGGCACAGTTCCTAAGGTCTCCCTTTCATGTTTGCATATTCACTTTTCACAGTTAAGTATTAAAGGCTTATCCTTAAACCAAGATGTTTTAATAAATTAATAATTAGGCTCTGGTGAAAGGAAATCAACCTAGACAAATTAGACCGTGAGACGCTGCTCACAGAGTCTCCGCTATCAACAAAAATCATTCAAGTCGCCCACAGTTCCATATTAACTCTAAAGTTGGCTGGCTTTCCAAGCTTCTCCAGACCAAAGGGAAAAGAGGCTGGGAGGAGGAGTCCCCATCAGAACACGCAAGACAGTCAGTTCCCTTGGAGCAAGAGCCAAGGTTCTGGATGAACACTGCCAGGAGGGTACAACTGGAGGATCAATGTAACCGTAGCCAGCCAGATGAAGAATGTCTCTGTGTATATATGTTGTGTGTACATGTATACGTGTGTGCATGTATGTGTGTGCACATGTATGTTGAAGCCAGAGGACAATCCGAGATGTCATCCTTCCTTTTGTCTTCCTTATTTCTTGAGACACGTTCTCTCTCTGGGACCCAAGGCTCAGCAATTCTGATAGATGGCCACGGAGCCCCAGATATCCTCCTGGCTCTGCCTCCTAGAAGCTGGTGCTACAAGCACAGACCACCACCATGCCCAGCTTTTGACGTGAACGCTGGGGACCAGCCTTAGCCACGCACCAAACACAAAGTCCTGCAGCCTATTCCATGAGGATACCAAGAGATGAACAGCTTAGCTCCCTTAATCTTCCTTGTTGCATTGGTGACCGAGAAGGCACATGGTTAGAAAGTCTGTGAAAACTGGAGAGGACCTGCCTGACTCAGGACTTCCAAGCTGAAGTCCTCCTGCAAGATCACATAGCCCGGCACAGTTCTGCAGCCAGCTGGTGTCCCCTGCTCCCTCCTCCTCTCCGTCATCTTCACCCTCGCCGTTTTTTCATAGGCCACCCTAAGCACAAGCTCTCTCAACACCTCCGCCTTCCCCACTCTCACATCCTGCATCTTAGGAATAGAGAGCATGACATGACATGACATGACATGACATGACGTGACATATCTGCTTCCACAACACCCAGGCACTTCTTCCATTTTACGATCCCTTAGATCAGTAGCTCTCACCCTTCCCAATGCTGCGACCCTTTAGTACAGTTCCTCATGTCACGATGACCCCTGAACCATAAAGTTATTTCGTTGCTACTTCGTAACTATAATTTGGCTACTGTCATGAATTATAATGTAATAAGAGCTGATATTCAGAATATCTGATGCGCAAATTCAAAGGGATCGTCACCCACGGGTTGAGAACCACTTCCTAAAATTAACTTAATAATGACCAATAAATTCTTCTCTCCGTATGCTTTCTTTTCCAAATTCAAAACAAACTCACAAGGAGACAAGCGCATGCTTGGGATGGTAAGTAAACAACAGAGTAACAATAAGTAAACAATAAGCACTGGCATATACAAGACTCCACAAAACCTCTTGTGATTCTAGGCTCGGCCGGCAAGCTCAGAAGTTCACTTTAAATCTTTGCTCATGTAGAAACAGAAACTACCTTTGCTTATAGGGCCAGGGAGCCTGAGTGAGATGGCTCATAAAAAATGTTTTTATGACTGACTGGATGTTAATGAACCCTTAATTGCATCACTGTTCCATATTTAGACTAATCCTGAGGTCTTAATATGACAGGTAAACTCATTCAAGAAATAAGATCATATCTAAAATTCTTTTGAATTTTTCTACAAATCTAATTCGACACTCTGTACTAAAATATTCATATCCCCTCACTGCAGAGTATAATCCCACATGCCTCCACTGGGCTAGCCTGGGTCAACCCCTCTAGCTTTCTCTTCTATTCCTCAAGTACTTCAGACTAACTTCCATGTGTAACCCTGTCACTATTGCTGTTGCCTACCTGCCTCATCATCCAAACATCCCCTAAAATGAGGCGCTAGAGCAGAGAGACCTTCCGCGCATGCGCCTTAGCATCTAGCTGCCCGGGGGCCAGTTCCTAACAGCCTATTCATATTTCAGTGACTGGGGATATGGCTCAATGGTGGAGTACTAACCAAATATGCACAAGGTCCAGGGTTCAACCATCAACACAGCAAAAACCAAAACCAAATGCATATTTATTTTCTTTAAATTTCTGAATGTCTGTTGGCCCACAAGACGAGAACTGATTAAATCTGATTCATTCTCCACGTCCCCACTCAGAAAGAGCCAAGAAAGTATGTGTCCCAGTTGCTAGGTGAATCAAAAGTTTTTTTCAGAACTTATTTATTTACTTTTATTTTATGTGTATTGATATTTTGCCTACCTTAATCTGTGTGAGGGTGTTGGATCCCCTTGGACATTGGACAGCTGTGAGCTGTCATGTGTGTACTGGGAATTGAACCCAGATACTCTGGAAGAGCAGCCAGTGCTCTTAACTAACCACTGAGCCAACCAAATCAAAGAAGTTTAAAGCAAGTGATTCGATTAATTAAGCAAATTTAAGTTGATCTAAAGTACTTGAGCGATGGGTAGCTTCTATTTCGTTTTTTGAAGTATGCAAGTGTTTTTTGGAGGATGCACCTTTTATCATTTATTTATTTATTTACTTACTTACTTAATGTGCATTGGTATTTTGTCTCATGTATGTCTGTAGAGGGTGCCAGTTCCTCTGCAACTGGAGTTACAGACAGTTGTGAACTGCCTTGTAGGTGCTGGGAATTGAACCCAGGTCCTCTGAAAGAGTAGCCAGTGCTCTTAACCACTGAGCCACATCTCCAGTCCAGAGTGTGCAACATTTAAAAACATAATTGTTGGCTGGAGAGATGGCTCAGCAGTTAAGGTCTCTGACTGCTCTTCCAAAGGTCCTGAGTTCAAATCCCAGCAACCACATGGTGGCTCACAACCATCCATAATGAGATCCAATGTCCTCTTCTAGGGTGTCTGAAGACAGTTACAGTGTACTTACATATAATAAATAAATAAATCTTTTTTAAAAAAAACATAATTGTTAGGCTGGAACCCCTGCTCACCCCCAACACAAGCTGGAAAACCACGGCTACTTTCCTTTCCCAGACCCCGCCTGCACAGAGAAAACTCCCCTACCTGCCACCGCCTGGAGAAAACTCCGGGTGAACATGTATCACTCCTTGTCTCTGAGTTTCTGGCAGCCCACCCAAGAGTGCCCGTCCAGGGGCTCAGTTTGGATCATGTATGGACACAATCCCAGCTCCTACCTCATCACTCCTCGCCTAAGCTCTATAAAAGCCCCTTCTTTAGCCTGGATGTGTGATTTCACTGACCTCCACCTTGTAAGATCAGTGAACCTACCTTTGTCTACTTTTAATCTGGTCTAATCTGGGAGAAAAAAAATGCCTATCAATTTTGTCTTGGTAATTTACTTCTTAAAGATGCCTCCTTAAGAAAGCAACCCTTGGGGCTGGAGGGATGAGTCATGGTTAACAGCAGTGACTGCTCTTCCAGAGGACCTGAGTTCAATTCCCAGCAACCACAGGGTGGCTCACAACCATCTGTCATGGGATCTGATGTCCTCTTCTGGTGTGTCTGAAGACAGCGACAGTGGGCTCCTATACATAAAATACATAAATCTTTTTTTTAAAAAAAAAAAAA
>JADRCD010126025.1:391-14685 GCA_019843815.1 Montemys delectorum | reverse complement strand
CTTCAGTTTCTATTTTGTTGAATAATTTGAGGAGTATTGGTATTAGGTCTTCTTTGAAGGTTTGATAAAACTCTGCACTTAAACCATCTGGTTCTGGGCTTTTTTTGGTTGGGAGACTATTAATGACTGTTTCTATTTCATTAGCAGATATAGGACTGTTTAGATCGTTGATCTGATCTTCATTTAACTTTGGTACCTGGTATCTGTCTAGAAAATTGTCCATTTCATCCAGGTTTTCCAGTTTTGTTGAGTATAGACTTTTGTAATAGGATCTCATGATATGTTGGATTTCCACAGTGTCTGTTGTTATGTCTCCTTTATAATATCTGATCTTGTTAATTAGTAAACTATCTCTGTGTCCCCTTGTTAGTCTAGCTAAGGGTTTATCTATTTTGTTGACTTTCTCAAAGAACCAGCTCCTGGTTTGGTTAATTCTTTGTATAGTTCTTTTTGTTTCTATTTGGTTGATTTCAGCCCTGAGTTTGATTATTTCCTGCCTTTGACTCCTCTTGGGTGAATTTGATTCTTTTTGTTCTACGGCTTTCAGTTGTGCTGTCAAATTGCTGGTGTATGCTCTCTCCAGTTTCTTTTTGGAGGCAATTAAAGCAATGAGTTTTCCTCTTAGGACTGCTTTCATTGTGTCCCATAGGTTTGGGTATGTTGTGGCTTCATTTTCATTAAACTCTAGAAAGTCTTTAATTTCTATCTTTATTTATTCCTTGACCAAGTTATCATTGAGTAGAGTGTTGTTAAGCTTCCACGTGGATGTGGGCATTGTACTGTTTATGTTGTTTTTGAGGAGCAGCCTTAGACCATGGTGATCTGATTGGATACAAGGGATTATTTCAATCTACTTGTATCTGTGGAGGCCTGCTTTGTGACTAATTATGTGGTCAATTTTGGAGAAGGTACCATGAGGTGCTGAGAAGAAGGTATATCCTTTTGTTCTAGGATAAAAAGTTCTATAGATATCTGTTAGATCCATCTGTTTCATAACTTCCGGTAGTCTCACTGTGTCCTTGTTTAATTTCTGTTTCCATGATCTGTCCATTGCAGAGAGTGGGGTGTTTAAATCTCCCACTACTATTGTGTGCGGTGTAATGTGTGATTTGAGCTTTAGTAAAGTTTCTTTTATGAATGTAGATGCCCTTGCATTTTTTCGCATAGAAGTTCAGAATTGAGAGTTCATCTTGGTAGATCATACCTTTGATGAATATAAAGTGTCCCTCCTTATTTTTTTTGATCACTTTAGGGTGAAAGTCTATTTTATTCGATATTAAAATGGCTACTCCAGCTTTTTTATTGGGACCATTGGCTTGGAGAATTGTTTTCCAGCCTTTTATTCTGAGGAAGTGTCTGTCTTTATCACTGAGGTGGGTTTCCTGTATGCAACAAAATGTTGGATCCTGTTTACGTACCCAATCTGATAGTCTTTTTATTGGTGAGTTGAGTCCATTGATGTTGATAGATATTAAGGAAAAGTAATTGTTGCTTCCTGTTACTTTTGTAGTTAGAGCTGGAATTCCATTGATGCCTCTATCTTCTTTTAGTTTTGTTGGAAGATTACACTTTTGCTTTTTCAGGGATGTAGTTCCCCTCTTTGTGTTGGAGTTTTCTATTTAATACCGTTTGAAGGGCTGGATTTGTGGAATCATATTGTGTGAATTTGGTTTTGTCATGGAATACTTTGGTTTCTCCATCTATGGTGATTGAGAGTTTTGCTGGGTATAGTAGTCTAGGCTGGCATTGGTGTTCTCTTAGGGTCTGCATGACATCTGCCCAGGGTCTTCTAGCTTTCATAGTCTCTGGTGAGAAATCTGGTGTAATTCTGATAGGCCTACCTTTATATGTTACTTGACCTTTTTCCCTTACTGCTTTCAGTATTCTTTCTTTGTTTTGTGCATTTGGTGTTTTGACTATTATGTGGCAGGAGGAATTTCTTTTCTGGTCCAGTCTATTTGGAGTTCTGTAGGCTTCTTGTATGTTCATGGGCAACTCTTTCTTTAGGTTAGGGAAGTTTTCTTCTATAATTTTATTGAAGATATTTACTGGCACTTTAAGTTGGAGGTCTTCACTTTCTTCTATACCTATTATCCTTAGGTTTGGTCTTCTCATTGTGTCCTGGATTTCCTGGATGTTTTGGGGTAGGGTCTTTTTGCATTTTGCATTTTCTTTGATTGTTCTGTCAATGTTGTCCATGTTATCTTCTGCCCCTGAGATTCTCTCTTCTATCTCTTGTATTCTGTTGGTGATGCTTGCTTCTATGTTTCCTGACTTTTTTCCTAAGATTTCTAACTCCAGGGTTGTCTCCTTTTGTGATTTCTTTATTGTTTCTACTTCCATTTTTAGGTCCTGAATGGTTTTATTCAGATCCTTCACATGTTTGTTTGTGTTTTCCTGCAATCCCTTAAGGGATTTTTGGGTTTGCTCTTTACGGCCTTCTATTTGTTTACTTGTGTTCTCCTGTAATTCTTTATGAGATTTTTTTTGTTTCCTCTTTAAGGGCTTGTATCTCTTTATCTGTTTTCTCCTGTATTTCTTTAAGGGAGTTATTCATGTCCTTCTTAAGTTCCTCTATCAGCATTGTGAGATGAGTTTTTAGATCCAAACTTGCTTTTCTGGTGTTTTGGGATATCCAGGGCTTGCTGAGGTGGGAGTACTAGGTTCTGGTGAAGCCAAGCAGTCTTGGTTTCTGTTGGTAGGATTCTTGCGTTTGCCTTTCGCCATCTCTTGATCTCTGGTGTTAGTAGTTCTTGATGTCTTAGAGCTTGATCTTTCCTTGCTGCCCTGCAACTCCCCTTCCACTCCTGAGGCCTGTGCCTCCCAGCTGGTCCCACCTGAATACTTGGTCTGAAGCTTGTCCTTGAGGGAAGCCTTGTGCTCCCAGGGAGGGGGCAGAGATGTTCAATGATCCAGCTCTGTCCCTCGGAAGCTGAGAGGCTCCTGTCCCTGCAGTTCTATGACTCCCCTGCACTTCCTGAGGACTATGCCTCCTGGCTTGTCCTGCCCTAGCAAGACCCCAGAGAAAAAATGGCGGATCTCACCTGAGTCCTTGTGCTGAAGCCAGCCTTGTGGGGAAGTCCTCCCCTAGCAGGCAGGGGGCAGAGATGTTCGCTGATCCAGCTCTGTCCCTCGGAAGCTGAGAGGCTCCTGTCTCTGCAGTCCTGCGACTCCCCTGCATTTCCTGAGGCCTATGCCTCCCGGCTGGTCCCGCCTGATTCCTGGGGCTAAAGCCCGCTCAGGATGCAGGCCTTCTCGCAGGGAGGGGGCAGAGATGTTCGCTGATCCAGCTCTGTCCCTCAGAAGCTGAGAGGCTCCTGTTTCTGCAGTCCTGTGACTCCCCTGCACTTCCTGAGGCTTATGCCTCCCGGCTGGTCCTGCCCTAGCAAGGCCCCAGAGAAAAAAAAATCCATAGCAACCATATTTTAATAGCCAGTAAGTGGAAACAACCCATATGTCTCTCAACATAGGAATGGATGTAGAAAATGTGGGACATTTATACAATGGAGTACTACTCAGTTATTAAAAGTGATGAATTCATGAAATTCTTAAGCAAATGGACAGAGCTATAAATGAGGTAACCCAATTGTGAAAGAAAACACATGGTATGCACTCACTGATAAGTGGATATTAGCCCAAATGCTCCAAATAACTAGAATACAATTCACAGACCATATAAAGGTCAATAAGAAGGGAGACTAAAATGTGGGTGCTTCATTGCTTCTTAGAAGGAGACCAAAATACTCACAGGAGAAAATACGGAGATAAAGTATTGAGCAGAGACTAAAGGAAAGGCCACACAGAGACTGTCCCAGGTGGAGATTCATCCCATATACAGTTACCAAACCCAGACACTATTATGGATGCCAAGAAGTGCATGCTGAAAGGATCTGGATATGGCTGTCTCCTGAGAGGCACTGCCAGAGGCAGATGTTAGCAGCCAATCATTGGACTGAGTACAGAGTCCCTAATAGAGGAATGAGAGAAGAGATTGAAGGAGTTGAAGGGGTTTACAACCCCATGAGAAGAACAATACCAGCCAACCAGACTCCCCAGGACTATCAGTCACTAAGCCATCAACAAAGGAGTACACATGGTTCCAGGTGAATATGTAGCAGAGGATGGCCTTGACATGCACAAATGGGAGGAGAGGTCTTTGGACCTATGTAGGAGAATCATTGACAAGGAGGTAGGAGTGGGTGAGTAAGTGGAGGAACACCTCATAGAACCAGGGGAAAGGAGGATGTGATAAGGGGTTTCCAGGAGGGAGGGAAACTGAGAAAGGGGATAACATTTGAAATGTCAATAAATAAAATATACAATAAAAATGTAAAAAAACAAACAAATTTTTATTAAAGAAAAAGAAAAATAAACAAGGCTTTGTGCTGTTAAGGTTTTTGCAAATATAAAGTTTCTATGAATCTTTCTGGGAACTGAATGGTCAAAGGCAGGGTAGAAACCTCAGATTGGGAATAAAAATTTCTACTACATTAAGGCTCAAGGATCATTGTGGAATAGATAGTGGAAAGATCATAAAAATCCATGGAACCAAGAAATTTACTTTGAGACTGTATCTTCTAGAAATCTCGGAAGGTACACCCACAAGGTCTCATTTATATAACTGTCTAAACAACTGCTAAACAATAATAATAACTATAGACATGCTAATGTGGGTGTGGGAAAGCTCATAAGACCTCAACTCTACCCAAAAAAAAAACTGCAGTCAACTAAGGAGTACTGAAATGAAAGTACTTCTCCAGTACCACATGGTCACCCCAGAAACATACATGCAAGTAACATTATACAGGTTGAACAGATTGTATTTATGCATTTAAAGTACATAAATTCAAAAATAATTAATTAATAAGGGGATCATGATATTGGAAGAGAACAAGCGAGGCTTATAGGGAGGTGTGGAGGGAGGGAGAGGAAGAAGAAAATAATGTGATTGTATTATAATTTCATAAAATAAACTAATTTTAAAAGGACTATTTGCTGTATAGCATCTTAAGTAGAAAAGTGATAATATCTACTCTATTCTTTCATGGATGCAGGAGACAGCACAATTTGCCCCACCAGGACCCTGCCCCACTCTTGTATATGTGCAGAAAAAGGAGAAGGTACAGCACAAAGTGACCAGGTATCACTATGAAGAAATGAATATGTAATAGAGAAGTGGGAAAGATTGAAGAGCAGATCAGTATATGTGTTGTTTCTGGGTGTACATGGAGATGTGAAGGTAGTGACAAGTTTGAGAGAGGGTCAAGGTACAATTAGACAATAGTGTCGGTGGGAAAGTGTACAACAGCCTGGAGCTTATGCAGGTACAGATGTCAGATTGTCCTTGCTCTGGACAATGAAATATGCCTGACATGAGAATTGGTTACTTCCTGGACTGAACCTTCTTGAAGCATCAATGTGGTCCATGATATCACTGAGAGCCATGTGTGAATCAGTGTTCCTGATATGGCCAGGGACCAAGTTGAGGTCCAAAGGTCCATGTAACCACACAGTATCATGTGGCTATCTATGGTCTGTGCCCTAGCCTAAGACTATGGATGATGCCCATGTTCATGCTGCTTTCAGGGACCATGTTTTTATCCATGGTCCTACTGTAGCCACAATCTGTATTGAGAGTGAAAGGGTATAATGTCAAATTCCCAAAGAATCAGTAAAAATATTATTCTGAAAAACAAAAACAAAATAAAGTGGAGTAGTATATGAATCTACAAAAATGTAAGTGGCCATGACAAAGGTCTCTGAATAAAGACATTTGCCACCAAGCCTGATGATCTGAATTAAATCTCCAGAATATACACATAGCTTCATTGGTGGTGAGAATGTTTCCACATTGAGACCATGTTGAGTAGGTCAATGAGGCTGGTGGTGAGTGACAGATAACCTGGATGCATAAGATGTCCTGTGGACAGACAGCCTGAGTGAAAAGGGGAATAAACAATAGAAAAAGCCCAGTTTTCCCAACATAAAGACTCAGTTTCCTATAATCTATAATCTACCCAGTGCCCACAGAACACATACAAATGATCCAGTGTGGAAAGTACAATTTCTTCTTCATTGGGGCAAGAAGCGTCAGTGGTCAGATGAGAATAGACTATCTCATTGCCTCAGGCAAGTGAAGAACACAGCATTGAGTGATAAGAATTCACGGAAACTAGGTTTCTACATCCATGAAAGATATTGGATACAGGAAATATCTAAACAATATGAACTGTTCCAAATAAGGATACACAAGTATCTCTGAAGAGCATTCACATGTAGTTTCTTCTGTCATGAGACTATCCAGTGCTTTCCTGTCAGAACCCCAGAATTGCCATCATCTCCACACATGCATAGAGTGTCCCTCTTGTTCTGAGGTCTAGGGAAGATACTAATGAAAGTGAGGTGGCTAAAGAGGTAGGTCTGCATTCCAAAGGTGAAAAATCACCAATAATATGCTTATTGTTATTATGACAAGATAAGGATTGAATAAAATTATCTGGATTTTTGAATATAGTATACCAATAAATCTGGCTGCCACTGAGAAGAATATATACAGGTAGTCTTATCTAAGAAGAAATGAGAAGCCCCTCCACAGTTTTCCATATTAAACTCAACAGAATCTGGAATCTACACCCAGACACCTTATCACAACATTCCAGCAAATTTCTATCTTGTTATTTTTCATACCTTTAGTGTCCTTATTAATATTCATTTGTTGACAAATTGTTCTAGTTTCCTTTAGGTCTTGTCTTAGTCAGGGTTTCTATTCCTGCACAAACATCATGACCAAGAAGCAAGTTGGGGAGGAAAGGGTTTATTCAGCTTACATCCACATGGCTGTTTATCACCAGAGGAAGTCAGGACTGGAACTCAAGCAGGTCAGGAAGCAGGAGCTGATGCAGAGGCCATGGAGAGATGTTCCTTGCTGGCTTGCTTGCTTCTCCTGGCTTGCTCAGCCTGCTCTCTTATAGAACCCAAGACTTCCAGCCCAGGGATGGCACTACTACTTTGATCACTAATTGAGAAAATGCCCCACAGCTGGATCTCATGGAGGCATTTCCCCAACTGAAGCTCACTTCTCTGTGATAACTCCAGCCTGTGTCAAGTTGACACACAAAACTAGCCAGTACAATTGACCCCTTGTCAACTTGACACACAAACACATCACTATTAAGCCTCAACCCTTATGTTCTTATTCATCCCCAAGATCTAAAGTCCCACAGTCTTTACATATTAAAAGTTAAAATTCAAAGTCTCTTAACTGTGGGCTCCACTAAAATACATTCTTCCTTCAAGAGGGAAAAATATCAGGGCACAGTCACAATCAAAAGCAAAACCAATGTCTGGGATCCAACTCACAATCTTCTGGGCTCCTCCAAGGGCTTTGGTCACTTCTCCAGCTCTGCCCTTTGTAGCACACATCTTGTCTTCTGGGCTCCAGATGCCTGTACTCCATTGCTGCTGCTGTCCTTGGTGGTCATTCATGGTACTGGCATTCCCAAAACACTGCTGTAACTAGGCTTTACCAGTAGCCTCTCATAGACTGTTTTCACAGTGCCAAGCCTCAACTCCTTTGCATGACACCTTCAGTCCTGGGCCATGAATTGCAAACTGAGGCTGCACCTTCACCAATGGCCTTCCATGGCCTCTCACTGTGCTGAGCCTCAGCTGTTCTCCATGACCCCTTCATGCTGTCAAAACCAGTACCACCTGGGTGACTCTTACACATTACCAAGTCCTGCTGCAGCACAAGGTACAACCTTGGCTACCTCTGGAACACAGCCTCTTAGTGCTCTCAGAAAACACTCCCCAGAAGATGTCACCTCAATGATGCTGGTCTCTTCTTAATCACCGCTAATTTCTTAGCTCCAGCTAACCAGCATCAATAGTCCCAGCAATGCAAAGTTTTCATTTTAGTAGTTCTGGTATCTTGTTAATCACAGCTGATAATTCAGCCCCAGCTAACCAGAACCACAGAATCTTCACAATCAAAACAACATAGCCCTGATAAGAGTCTTTAATCTTCCCTCTGAAATTTCACAAGCCAGGCCTCCATCTCTGCACTGTTCTCAACAAGATCTTCCAAGCTCCCACAGACATTCCACAGAGTTCTTAACAGTGGCTCTTCTAGCTCAAAGTTCCAAAGTCCTTCCACAGTCCTCCCCAAAACATGGTCAGGTTGTCACAGGAATACCCCACTATGCTGGTACCAATATGTCTTAGTTAGGGTTTTCTAGAGTCACAGAACTTAGTCTCTATGTAGTAAAGGGGTTTATTGATGACTTACAGTTTGTAGTCCAACTCCCAACAATCAACTCCCAACAACAGTCGCGGCAGCAGCTGTGAATGGAAGTCCAAGGATCCAGCAATTGCTCAGTCCCACAAGGCAAGCAGGTGAAGCAGAGCGAGCTTTCCTTCTTTCAATGTCCTTATATATGTCTCCAGCAAAAAGTGTGGCCCAGGTTAAAGGTGTGTGCCACCACACCTTTAACCCCGGATGACCTTGAACTCAGAGCTTTCTATGTTAATCCTATGGGATTCGTAGCCACTATTACTCAAGGTCTCCATGCCAAGATTCAGGTCAGAAACTTGTATCTCTCAGCCTCCAGATTAGGGCCACAGGTGAGCCTTCTAATTCTGGATTGTAATTCATTTCAGATGTAGTCAAGTTGACAGCCAGGAATAGCCACTACAGGTCTTTATCTTAGGTTTTTGAATAAAGGAGAAATATGTTGAATAAATAATGTTATTTTCTACCTTAAGAAGTAGGATAAACAAGAATAAATGAAACTCAGGCAATCAGGAGAGAGGTAAGAATAAAGATCAAAAGGGAAATAAACAAAATATTAAATATAAAAACAATACGAAGCTTTCCTAGATGGTCGTATGTCAACTTGACATGAGTTACAGTCATGTGAAAGGAGGGAAACTCAATTGAGAAAATACCTCCACACTATCACTATATACTTCAATTTTCTTAAATAGTGATTGATGAGTAAGAGTCCAGTCAATTGTCGGTGGTAATATTCCTGGGTAAGTAGTTCTGGTTTCTATAAGAAAACAGGTTAAATAATGCATGAGGAAGAAACCAGTAAACAATACCCCTCCATGGCTTCTGTATCAGCTCTTCAATCCAGGCTCCTTCTCTGTATGAGTTCCTACCCTGATTTCCTCCAGTGATGGATCACAGTGTGGAAGTGTAAGCCAAGTAACCTGTTTCCTCTCCAAGTTATTCTTGGTCATGTTGTCTCACCACAACAATAAAAACCCTAAGACAGGGAAAGAAGGGGTGGCTTATTGGTGAAATACACACATTGCTTTTACAGAGGACCTGAGTTTCAATAATGAAGGCTCACATTCTTCTATAATTGCAGGTTCAGGAGATCCAATGTCCTCCTCTGATCTACAATGGCACAGTATTTCATCCACACCCTTATATATATGCACATAATTAAAAATAAACAAATAAACTTGAGAAGTCAGTAAAAACAAGCATTTGTTCTTTGAATAAATTAACATTAAAAAACTTTTAGCATAGTTCATGAAGTTTAGAGAGAGGGAGAGATATAAAATTAGAAAGTAATCTTGAGAATGAAAGCATATTATTTCTACATTTCAGAGGCAAAAAGGAATATAAAGAAATGTTATCAGTAGTCATACACAAACAATTTAGATAACCAGGTGAAATAAGCATTTTCCTTAAAAGGATAAAATTACCAAACTTACTCAAGGAGGAGCATAAATTTGTATAGACTTACAGCAATAAAGACCTAATTAGCAATAAAAGAATCTACAAATGTTCAGGGTCAGGCATTTCCATTAATGGATTCCAGTGGATTCAATGGTTCAAAACTTAAAAAGACAGACAAGCAGGGAAGGCTTGATTTTGCATTTCTTTATATAGGGACAGTGTGGTCCCATCATTAAATCAGAAGAAAATAATAAAAGAAAGCTTAATTTTAGTTTGATTAGTGAATATAGCCATAAATACCACAAAAAATACTGATAAGCTTGATTGAAGTTATTTATTATTTATTTTAAAATGTTATATGTGTTGATCAAAATATGTTTATCAACAAATTAATTCAGGATATAAAATTTGTCAATGCAATTAGTCAATTTTTGAACTTCTGTTTTAATTTTTAATTAGATATTTTATTTACTTACATTTTAATGTAATCCCTTTCCCAGTTTTCCATCTGGAAACTATAACCAATTCCCTATTACCTTTCTTCTGTGAGGGTGCTCCCCTATCCACCTACCCTCTCTTGTCTCACTACCCTAGTATTTCTCTACACTGAAGCAACAAACCTTCAGAGGACCAATGGGAGAACTCCTCTCCCATTGATGTCAGAGAAGGCCTCTTTAAGTCCTTCTGTGATTTCTCTAACTCTTTCATTTAAGTCCCTGTGCTCAGTCCTATGGTTGGCTGCAAACCTCCCCACATATATTGGTCATAATCTGGCAGAGCCTCCTATATCAGGCTCCTGTCAGTAAGAACTTCTTGGCATCAGGAATAGTGTCTGGATTTGGTGTCTATATGTGGGATGGATCCCCAGATGGTGTAGTCTCAGAATGGCCTTTCCTTAAGACTCTTTTCTACTCTTTTCCTTGTATTTCATTTAGTCAGAAACAATTCTGGGTTAAAATCTTTGAGATGGGTGTGAGGCCACATCCCTCAACTGGGGAGCCATGTCTAACCTCTGGATATTGTCTCAACAGACAATATCCTCCTATCTGTGGGGTATTTCAGCTAATGTCATCCTTGTGGGATCCTGGGAGTCTCTTGCTTTCCTGGCATCTGGGATTTTCTGGTTGCTACCCCCAATTCTCCATCCTCCATTGCTACACCCCTCTATTTAATTTTCTGATGCTTTGAATTTCTCCTCCAACTCCTCTCATACCAGATTTTCCTCTCTTTGTCTCCTCCCCCTTTTTTCTTCTTCCCAAGTCCCTCCCAATTTCTACTTCCCTTGATTATATTGTTCCCACTTCTAAGTAGGACTGAAGCATCCATTCTTTGTTCTTCATTTCTCTTAAGCTTCCTGTGGTCTGAGAGTTGTATTGTGGGTATACAACACTTTTTGACTAATATCCACTTATCAGTGAGTACATACCATGTGTGTCTTTTGTGACTGAGTTCCTCACTCAGGATGATATTTTTAAGATCCATCCATTTGCCTGGGAATTTCATGATGTCATTGTTTTTAATAGCTGAATAGTATTCCATTATGTAAGTGTCCCACATTTTCTGTATCCATTCTTATGTTGAGGGACATGTGAGTTGTTTCCACTTACTGGCTATTAAAATATGGCTGCTATGAACTTAGAGGAGCACGTGTCCTTATTATATCTTCTGAGTATGTGCTCAAGAGTGGTATAGCTGGGCTCTCAGGTAGTACTATGTACAGTCTCCTGAGGAACCACCAGACTAATTTCCACGGTGGTTGTACCAGGTCACAAACCCACCAGCAATGGAGGAATGTTCTCTTTCTCCACATCCTCACCAGCAACTCTTGTTACCTGAATTTTTAATCATAGCTATTCTGACAGGTATGAGGTAGAATCTCAGGGTCGTTTTGTATTTCCCTCATGAATAAGGATGCTGAACATTTCTTTTTTTTTTTCTTTCTTTCTTTTTTGCATTAGATTTCCTTTATTTTTATTTATATTTTTTTAAGTATTTTCTTTATTTACATGTAAATTTCTCCTTTCCCCGGTTCCTCTCCAAAAAACAACAAACAAACAAACAAACAAAAACAACAAGAACGAACCCCTTTTGCATCCCCCTCCCCATGCCTGCCACCCCACCCTCTCCCACTTATTGACGCTGGCATTCCCCTACACTGGGGCATAAAACATTCACAAGGCTGAGGTCCTTTCCTCCTACAGATGCAATACATACACATGCTGCCAGAACATTCAGTCCCACCATGTATAATCCTTGATTGGTAGTTGGGCCCCTGGGAGCTCTGAGGGTACTAGTTAGTAATTGTTGTTCATCCTAAGGGGCTGCAAACCCTTCAGTTCCATAGAACCTTTCTCTAACTCCTTCATTGGGGACTGTGTACTCAGTTCAATGAATGGCTGTGAGCCTCTACATCTGTATTAGTCAGGTATTGTCAGAGCCTATCAGAAGATAGCTATATGCTTGTCCTTCCTTCAGTCTCTGCTCCATAGTTAATCTCTGCCACTCCTTCTTGGGTATTTGGTTCCCCTTTTTAAGAAGGAATGAAATGTCCACCTTTTGGTCTTCCTTCTTCTTAAGTTTCTTGTGGTTTGTGGGTTGTTCTTCCTGTTTTCCAAACTTCTGGGCTAATAACCACTTATCAGAAAATGCATACCATGTGTGTTCTTTGTGATTGGGTTACCTCACTCAAGATGATACTCTCCAGATCCATCCATTTCCCTAAGAATATCATAAATTCATTGTTTTTAATAGCTAAGTAGTAGTACATTGTGTAGATGTACCACAGTTTCTGTATCCATTCCTCTGTTGAGGGACATCTGGGTTGTTTCCAGCTTCTGGCTATTATAAATAAGGCTGCTATGAACATGGTGGAGCATGTGTCCTTATTACATCTTGGAGCATCTTCTGGGTATATGCCCAGGAGTGGTATAGCTGGGTCCTCTGGTAGAACTATGCCCAATTTCCAGAGGAACTGCCACACTGATTTCCAGAGTGGTTGTACCAGTTTGCAATCCCACCAGCAGTGAAGTAGTGTTCCTCTTTCTCCACAACCTTTCCAGCATCTGCTGTCACCTGAGTCTTTTATCCTAGCCAATCTGACTGGTGTGAGGTGGAATCTCAGTGTTGTTTTGATTTGCATTTCCCTGATGACTAAGGATGTTGAACATTTCTTTAGGAGCTTCTCAGCCATTTGGTATTCATCAGTTGAGAATTCTTTGTTTAGCTTTGTACCCTAATAGGATTTTAATAGGATTATTTGGTTCTCTGGAGTCTAACTTCTTGAGTTCTTTGTATACATTGAATATTAGCGCTCTAAAAGATATAGGGTTGGTAAAGATCTTTTCCCAATTTGTTGGTTGCCATTTTGTCCTATTGACAGTGTCTTTTGCCTTACAGAAGCTTTGCAACTTTAAGAGGTCCCATTTGTCAATTCTTGATCTTAGAGCAGAAGCTATTGGCGTTCTCTTCAGGAAACTTTCCCCTGTGCCTATTTGCTCGAGGTTCTTCCCCACTTTATTTTCTATTAGTTTCAATGTATCTGGTCTGATGTGGAGGTCCCTGATCCACTTGGACTTGAGCTTTGTACAAGGCGAAAGGAATAGGTCGATTTGCATTTTTCTACAGGTTGACTGCCAGTTGAGCCAGCACCATCTGTTGAAAATGCTGTCTTTTTTCCACAGTATGGTTTTAGTTCCTTTGTCAAATATCAAGTGACCATAGGTGCATGGGTTCATTTCTGGGTCTTCAATTGTGTTCCATTGATCTACCTGCCTGTCACTGTACCAATAACATGCAGTTTTTATCACAATTGCTCTGTAGTACAGCTTAAGGTCCGGGATTGTGATTCCACCACAAGTTCCTTTATTGTTGAGAATATTTTTTTTTTATTCCAGATGAATTTGCAAATTGCTCTTTCTAAGTCTATGAAGAATTGAGTTGGAATTTTGATGGGGATTGCATTGAATCTGTAGATTGCCTTCAGTAAGATGGCCATTTTTACTCTATTAATCCTGCCAATCCATGAGCATGGGAGATCTGTCCATCTTCTGAGATCTTCTTTAATTTCCTTCTTCAGAGACTTGACGTTCTTGTCAAACAGATCTTTTACTTGCTTAGTTAGAGTTACACCGAGGTATTTTATATTATTTGTAACTATTGTGAAGGGTGTTGTTTCCCTAATTTCTTTCTCTGCCTGTTTATCCTTAGTGTGGAGGAAGGCCTCTGATTTGCTTGAGTTAATTTTATATCCAGCTACTTTGCTGAAGTTGTTTATCAGGTTTAAGAGCTCTCTGGTGGAATTTTGGGGATCACTTAAGTATTCTATCATATCATCAGCAAATAGTGATAATTTGACTTCTTCCTTTCCAATTTGCATCCCTTTGATCTCCTTTTGTTGCCTAATTTCTCTGGCTAGAACTTGAAGTACAATGTTGAATAGGTAGGGAGAGAGTGGGCAGCCTTGCCTAGTCCCTGATTTTAGTGGGATTGCTTCAAGTTTCTCTCCATTTAGTTTGATGTTGGCTACTGGTTTCCTGTATATTGCTTTTACTATGTTCAAGTATGGGCATTGAATTCCTGATCTTTCCAAGACTTTTATCATGAA
>JADRCD010126021.1:0-20023 GCA_019843815.1 Montemys delectorum | reverse complement strand
ACTTTTAACGCTCATTGTAAAGGTGAATCTACGGAGGAAGAAAACATCGTTCACTTTTTGTGCTTCTGGGATGCCTGCTCTTTTTGTCTGTTTGTTTGTTTTGTTTTGTTTTGTTTTGTTTCACTAGCTCCAAAGTCAAGTCACCAGCAAAAACTCTTTCTTCTCAACAATTGCGTTGTTTACTGCCGGCTGGGCAAGAGACGGGTGAGGTAGGCGGGGGAAGGAGGGAACAAGAAATTAAAGAGGTCTACAGAGGGCAGCAGCGAGCTGCACAGCGCTCACAGAGTTCCTGAGTGGGGCTCCAAAGGCTCGCCAGCCCTACCAAGGTTAAATACAAACTGAACCCTACTAGGGGCAGACCACAGGCTACAGATGTGAATGAAAGCGAAGGAAGGGAGATATGTTGAATGAGCGGAGGAAGAGAAATTCTTAAGTTATCACTCAGTGTACGGAGTCCGGTGACAACTGAGTGGCCATTGTTCAGCTTCATCACCCACCTCCAGCCCCAGAGGCTCGCTGGCTAGCACACGAGCTGTTGGCATGGGTGACCTACCCTGGTTGGTTTCTCAATAGTTTGGGCCCTCCTGGTGCGGTCAGCACCGAGGTTGGTGGGTGCAGAAAAGAGGAAGCAGGCATTTCTGTTCCAGGCGTGAAGAACTAGCCAGAGCCTCCGCGGCGAAGGGATCGCTCGGAATCACCGGGTCTAAGGGGGCGCCTCTGTGTCCAGGAGGGGGATGGATCAGCCGTCCGGGTCGGATTCAAGGATCCAAGGCTCTTCCCGCGGCGCGGCGCGGCCCCTTTAAGAGGCGCGGCCAGCCCCGTCAGCCGCTCGGCGGCCACCGCCCCCCCGGGTCCTCCCCTTCCTGCACCGCTGAGTGCGAGCCCGGGGTGGGAGTGCGGCGAGAGCTGGCCGTGCCGAGCGGAGCGCCTGCCCGGAAAGCTGCGGGCCGGCGCGGGGAACCGGAGGCGAGGAGCCCGCGGGGCTGCGGCCGTGGGCCCGCGGCGGCCCTGCTTTGCGGAGGACGGCTCCCGCCGCCGCGCGCGCCGCGGAGCCCCGCACACAATAGCGGCGTGCGCAACCCCGCGCCCTGCCCCCCGAGAGCGCCCCGCCGCCGCTGAGCCGGCCTCCGGCGCGCAGCTCGGCGGCGCAGGTGAGCCGGCCGCGCCATGGTGGACTCGGTGGGCTTCGCCGAGGCGTGGAGGGCGCAGTTCCCGGACTCGGAGCCGCCGCGCATGGAGCTGCGCTCGGTGGGTGACATCGAGCAGGAGCTGGAGCGCTGCAAGGCCTCCATTAGGCGCCTGGAGCAGGAGGTGAACCAGGAGCGCTTCCGCATGATCTACCTGCAGACGCTGCTGGCCAAGGAGAAGAAGAGCTACGATCGGCAGCGCTGGGGCTTCCGCCGCGCCGCGCAGCCCCCGGACGGCGCCGCCGAGCCCCGAGCGTCCGCCCCGCGCCCGCCGCCCGCGCCCGCCGACGGCGCAGACCCGGCGCCCGTCGAGGAGTCCGAGGCGCGGCCGGACGGAGAGGGGTCACCGAGTAAGGGACGGCCGGCGTCCTCCCGCAGGCCAGCGGCCGCTGCGCCGGCGGACCGGGACGATCGAGGGCCCCCCACCAGCGTGGCGGCGCTCAGATCCAACTTCGAGAAGATCCGCAAGGGACCTCCAGCCCAGCCGGGCTCTGCCGACGCCGAGAAGCCCTTCTACGTGAACGTCGAGTTCCACCACGAGCGCGGCCTGGTGAAGGTCAACGACAAAGAGGTGTCGGACCGAATCAGTTCCCTGGGCAGCCAGGCCATGCAAATGGAGCGCAAGAAATCGCAGCAGAGCGCGGGGCAGGGCCTGGGGGAAGCACCCAGACCCCACTACCGTGGGCGCTCCTCGGAGAGCAGCTGCGGCCTCGACGGTGACTACGAGGATGCAGAGTTGAACCCTCGCTTCCTGAAGGACAACCTAATCAATGCCAACGGCGGCAACAGGCCCCCTTGGCCGCCCCTGGAGTACCAACCCTACCAGAGCATCTACGTCGGAGGTATGATGGTGGAAGGGGAGGGCAAGAGCCCTCTGCTGCGAAGCCAGAGCACTTCGGAGCACGAGAAGCGCCTCACCTGGCCCCGCAGGTCCTACTCGCCTCGGAGTTTTGAGGATAGCGGTGGTGGCTACACCCCGGACTGCAGCTCCAATGAGAACCTCACCTCCAGCGAGGAGGACTTTTCCTCTGGCCAGTCCAGCCGCGTGTCACCAAGCCCCACCACCTACCGCATGTTCCGGGACAAGAGCCGCTCGCCCTCGCAGAATTCGCAGCAGTCCTTTGACAGCAGCAGCCCCCCGACGCCGCAGTGCCAGAAGCGGCACCGGCAGTGCCAGGTTGTGGTGTCGGAGGCTACCATCGTGGGTGTCCGCAAGACCGGGCAGATCTGGCCCAGTGATGGGGACAGCACCTTTCAGGGGGAGGCAGGTGAGTGCCTTGAGTGGGCATACTTAGACCTCTTCTGGACTCTGGAAGTAGATTGGCATGGGAGAAATGGGTACTTTTTGGCATGATTTCCAAATGCTTTTGTGTCTCTTTGGCCCTGCGCCTGAACTGACTCCACCCCCTTCTTCCTTAACGCAAATGGATGGAGGTGGTGGAGATAGAAGGGAATGGCTGGTCGTCGAGTGCTCTCTTGGTTCTAGATGTAGAGCAGGTGGGTTTTGAGGAAGTATTGGGAGAGAGAAGGCCACGTGCTCTCTCCGTGCTGGACAACAAAGTCAGTCATCTCTGCCACCTGGATTAGCTCCTTTGGGGCGGGGCGGGGGTGGGGGCGGGGGAGGGAGGTGGTCTCCGCTGGTTCTCCACCACCTGCCACCTGGTTGTTCTGGTCTCTAACCGGTAATGTGACGCGTTGGGGGAATCCAAGACGTGCAAGCTGCCTCCAGGGCTTAGATGTGTCAGATTCACTTGTTAGCCCGTGAGAGCAGGTGAAGAGAGGAAGTAGAAGGTGAGTTCTGACTCAGTGGGCCACTGAAAATCAAGAGGTAATCCCACACCATACTGATCTATTTTGTTTGGATAGGTCTCATCCATCATTACTCACCAGTAGACTCCTCCATGAACCGCCACTGCGGTTTTGACTACCTTTCTTTTTCTTGTGGTGCTGGGGCTCAAATCCAGTGCGCTGCCAGTTCAAGGCATGCTTGAACCTCTGAGTTAAGTCTCCAGACCCCTCCTTCGTTTTTGGTCCTTCAGTGTTCTCATGCCGCCTCATTTTCTCAAGGGTGAGCACTCAACAGGTTCTTGTTTGAGGCTCCCAATTCATGGTCTGACCCTAGCGCTGAGATAAACCTTAACTTCTCTGCTGCACACATTGGATGTGTGGGGTAATGGGACAAGGTTATGGTTTCGAGGTCCAGGCTGGATTTTTCAGTGGGAGTAAGGTGGGAGAGGTGCCGGCGGGCATCAGATTTGGGAGTGTGCAGCTGCCAGGAATCTCTTGGCATCTTTGCCTCTGTTGAGCTGATCTGGTCTTTTGCTTCACTGGGTTTTCTTCCCCCCCCCCCCCCTTGCTGATGGAGTTGCACGTGCTCCGTTTGTCAGAATCCTCTTGAAAAAGAGCGAGGCTATTTTTGGCTCCATTAAGCTGCCTTTCTGTGCCCAGCACCCTGTCCTGTTGAGCAGCCTCCCGTTGCAGATCTTCCATCAGGGTGGATGCTGTGTGGAGCTGGACGTCCCTGCTCGTACCCTGGTCTGGCTGCTTTCCTTGCCTCCAGATGAGGGATGAGAAGCTATAGAAGTCAGACATTGGCTTTGGAGGCACATCAACCAGCTCCTCAGGTCTGGAGGGCTGCCCAGTGATTACTGGGCACCAGCCATGTCCAGCCAGCTGTTTGCGAGGTGAACTCATTTGAGCTGGCTTCTGGCGCTCTGGTGATTGGGGGACATTATTCATAAAGAGCATGACAGGCTTCCAGGGAGACCTACAGTCCGATGTACTTTTGCTGGCAGGGAGTTCTGAGTTTCCAGGAAGTGGAGCTTGGCCTTTCCGGTACCCACCGCACAAATGGCCATGCTGCCCTCCACGTAATCAAACGTAAGTCTGAGTAGGTAAAAGCAGGGATGAGAAGGAGGTGGATCCGGAGGGGGTAGAGGTTAGATTCCCAGCCAGTGGCGTAGAAGGTCATTTTACAGTTTTTGAACTTTCTGGATCTCTCTGGCTATCCTGAAGCCACACATTCTCTCTTGTATTTTCCCCTTAAACATTCTTTTGTGCTTTTTTTTTTTTTTGAGATCAGGCCTCTCTGTGAAGCTCTGCCTAGCCTAACACTTGTCACATGGACCAATGCTGGTCTCCAGTTTGCCCCGAGCTATTGCTTGCCAAGTGCTGGGGTTCCGGACATGCACCACCACACCTGTCTCCCTCAGGCACCTCCCCCCTCCTCTCTTTCTGGTAGGGGTGAAGGGCTGTCAGACTCTTACTGTGTTGCTTTGGCTTCCCTGGAACTAGCTTTGTAGACCAGGCTAGCCTCTCCATCCATTTCCTCCCAAGTGCCAAGGAAAGTGTCCTCAGACATTTTTAAATGGTTGAGATTGAACGGCATAACCTAAGAGTTAAGAGCTGAGGCATGGCTTAGTAGTGCTGTGAAACTCTAGGTTCAGTCTCCAATACCACAATAAACAGTCAGCTAACCAACTGAAGTGCTCATAAACAGGGGTTTACATTATATCTTCTTTTTAATGTGTTTTGGTGATTCACATGTGCAGGTGTCTGTGTGAGGGTTTTGGATCCCTTGGAACAGGAGCTACAGACAGTTTTGTGAGCTGCCGTGTGGGTGCTGGGAATTGAACCCGGGTCTTCTGGATGAACGGCCGTGTTCGTAACCGCTGAGCCATTGTATCTTGGACCATTTTGTCATAGTTAAAATTTTCAGTGCACTCCGAGGTTTACGGCAAAAATGAATGGGAAGGATAGAGATTACCCATCTTTCCTGTGACTCCAAACAACCTCCTCTGTTATCAACAGCCCCCACGAAAAGGGTACGTTTGGGATGGTTCGTAAACCCACATAGACACGTCATCATCACCCACAGTGTGTACTTTATATTAGGGCTCTCTCTTAGTGTTGTGCACTGTATGTTTAGTTCTATTTGGCCTTAGTGTGCCCAGGTGTTGTAGCCCAAAGAACATTGAAACTGTGCTGAACGTTGTACGGGAGGGGAAAGGGTCCCTGCCCCCCTCAGCCAGCCATCTCTGTTGGGGTTACGTATTGATGGTCCTTAGACAGCTGTGGGCCTATCGGGAGCCAGAAGGAACATGTATACACACAGCGTGTGTATATATGGGGGAGGGGGGGAAGTCACCTCGTGGCAGGCACAGTAGGCTGCCTCTTGTAACTTTTGAGTCTCTCGAGACAAGCTGGGAGGGACGTCAAGGGGAAGAAGCTGGAAATGTCACAGAATGCTCTGTGCTGGGCACCATGACAAGGTGCTTCATGCAAGATCCCTCTTGAGCTCTTCCATCAGCTGGTGGTGGGCCGTCCATCTATAGATAAGCATGCAACCAAGAAGTGGCCAAGCTGAACTCCTGGGACGTGTGAATACAGAGCTCCAGGCTTGTGCTAGGCTCCGCCTCTGCCGGAGGCTCCTGGTGCTAGGCTCCGCCTCTGCCGGAGGCTCCTGGTGCTAGGCTCCGCCTCTTCCTGGTGCTGAATCCATCCTCCTGAAAATTGTGTAACCGGGTCTGTTTGGGGTCTGTGGTGTGTCCACACGCGTAAGGATGAACACAGACAGCTATGGGCCCTCTCTGTGCAGAACTCTTCCCTCCTTCCTGTGTGGGCCACGGAGAAGGAGAAGTGGCCTTTGCTGTGTGGAAGCTTCGTTAAGAGAAGAGGGGATGCATGTTTAGAGAGAAGTGAGACTTGGGACGCTCACAGCTTACTTGGTGTGTTAGCAGCAGTCCAGTTGCCAAAGATGTGAAGAAGTAGTTGTCTACGGGTGGCAACAAATGATTGGGGGGTCCCAGTGCCACCTTCCCTGACTCTGGAGTTTGTATATGTTCCAGGGGATAGTCTTGAGACTGGGTCTTACCCTATGGCTTATGCTGGCTTTGAACTCCTGATCCTCCTCCCTCTACCTCTCGAGGGCTGGGATTATAGATTTGTTTTCAAACAACGACAAAAACAACACAAAATAGAAAATAGATCATTTATTTTAGGGGAGCTGAGGTAGCTCCTCTAAAATTGTATGTTCGAGGCCAACCTGAGTTACATAAGAAAGAGCTTATCTCAAAAAAAATTTTTTTTAATCTTTTTATTTTTTTAAAGAAGTAGAAATAGAAAGCATTTATCAAAGGGAAAGCAATGCCAAGAGTGGAAGTGGGCTGATGAGCCCAAGAAAAAGCATGAGTCCAGAGCGGGAATCTTTGTTAGTTTGAGACCCAGTCTTAGCCCTGGCTGGGTCCATGCAGTAAAGACCAGGCTGGCGTCCAAATCAAGAGCTCTGCCTGCTTTTGCCTCCCAGGTGCTGGACTAAGGCGTGTACCACCAAGAAAAAGGTTTTTAAGGTAATGTAAGACAAAATATTTACTTTCTTAATGTGTTCTGACCATTTTTAAGCATGTAGCTCTGTGAGACTGAGTTCATTCGTATGGCATACTGTCACTGCCACAGAAATGCTGTCCCTGTTGACAGTACAGTGTGCTCCCAGTGTGTAACAACCCCATTTTCCTTTTTTTTTTTTTTCGGTTTTTCGAGACAGGGTTACTCTGTGTAGCCCTGGCTGTCCTGGATCTCTCTCTGTAGACCAGGCTGGCCTCGAACTCAGAAATCCGCCTGCCTCTGCCTCCCAAGTGCTGGGATTAAAGGCGTGTGCCACCACTGCCCAGCTTTCCTTTATGTTTTTATGAAGGTGAAGGTTCTAGGTGACAGGCCTTGGTAGGGTCACACACTATTTGTCTTTTCATGACTGGCTCTTAAGTGTCATGCCCTTGACGTTTACCCACCTTATAGCATAGATCCAAGTTGTTTTCTGTCTGTCTATTTATCATTTATTTATTTTTATATTTCATTTAAGTGCCCAGGCTGCCCTAAACCATTCATTCATTCATTCTTTCTGTCATTTATCTATCATAGATAAGTATATGATATGCATATGTATATGATATATATGACATATGTAGTAATATTGATATATGAATATACATATGTATATATGCATTTTTTTTAAAGATTTATTTCTTATATGTGAGTACACCATAGCTGTCTTCGGACACCCCAGAAGAGGGCGTCAGATCTCATTACGGATGATTGTGAGCCACCATGGGGTTCTGGGATTTGAACTCAGGACCTGCGGAAGAGCAGTTGGTGCTCTTAACCACTGAGCCATCTCTCCAGCCCTGTATGTATGTATTAGATTTAAGGTCTTACCATGCTGCCCAGGTTGGCCCTGAACTCCTGAGCTCAAGCAGTTGCCTTGCAAGTAAGTAGCTGGTACTATTGATGTACCCCCACCATGCAAGTTCTTTCCCTTCTTTAGATCTGGGGGGCTATGTCATTCAGACCTCTCCCTGCCTCGCTCCCCATAACCTGTTGTAGACGTGCCCCTTGGGGGTAGGGTGTTGTTTTTCCTGGGGTTCTAGCCCAGGGCCTTTCGTGCTGAGCCCTTGTTCTCCTGCCTGGCTGCTTCTAGCCTGACTCTCAGTGTGTTGTCCTTTATCCTTTGGATTCTTGTATCAGTGCCAGAATGACCCCTGCGTTGTCTTTCTCTGGAATAATTGACTGCAAGGTAACTAACAGGTTGTGGAACATAGGTGTTCACACAGACAGGCCTTTAATTGGCTCGCTTATGCCCTGTTTAGAGCAGAGCCCATGGCTGCCTCCCTACTGACTGCTGAGCAGAGTGGTGGGTAGGGGGGAGCCAACACATAAACAGTCTATGTATCGTTGGATACTGGCTCTCTGTCTCTGGCAGGCTGAGTGAGGTGTTTGGGAAAGAAATGAAGAATTCTTAGACTTTTCATTAAAGGAGCAGAGAAGGCTGTGGAGTTGAGCAGGACAGAGGAGCAGGCCTACCCTGTGACTCTGTTTTGATTAATCTGTTGCTTTTGGCTTTAGGAGCTGTGTCTTCTCATTGGTTGAGAGTCCTGTGGCTAGGAAAAGGTGTGTGTGTGTGTGTGTGTGTGTGTGTGCGCGCGTGTATCTGCTGCCTCCACCAGGACAAGGAGTCCAGGTAGCCAGGTATTTGGTGAACCCACTTGGGAAAGGATCAAGCAGTGTTGGGAGGCCCAGGCTGCAACATCCTCCCGTGGGTTGAGAGGGCCGTGTCCAGAGTGAACTGGGAGGTGTCTGGGAACTATTCTCAGGTTGTTAAGTAGCAGGTCCAAGTTTGGCTAAGGCCGGTGGGTTTTGTTATGAAGGCTTGGAGTGACTAGCGTACTAATTATAAAGCCCCTGGGAGTTCTTCATCCTGGCTGACACACAGCAGCTTCAGGGAGGTGTGTTTTCCTTTGAGAAATGTAGGAATTTTAGTTAGCATATGTTATTCCAACATGTTTATTATTTTCAGTGTAAAATACTGAAAAATGGGATTTCCATCTTGTTTGTTTGTTTGTTTTGTTTTGTTTTCTTCGAGATAGGATTTCTCTGAATAGCCCTGGCTGTCTGGAACTCACTCTGTAGACCAGGCTGTCCTCGAACTTAGAAATCCACCTGCCTCTGCCTCCCAAATGCTGGGATTAAAGGTGTGCGCCACCACTGCCCAGCTAGGATTTCCATCTTTGAGAAGTCAGAAATCAAACCCAGGACATTGTGTGTGCTAGGTAATAAATCTGTCACTGAGCAGGTGCTTACTCTGTCCAGTGGCCTGTTGTACAACCATCTCAGCCTCAGGTCTCAGGTCTGGGTCTGGGACTGATCGGGGCTTTCCCAAGCATAGGCTCCAACCCTGAGCCATGCCTAGGGTCCTAGCTTTTCAACTGTTTCATTTTCGAAACAGAAACTGTATCCTTTTAAATACCTTCTTACTCTCCTCACCTCCAGTTCCTGGCAGCCAGGATTCCTCCTTTGGTCCCTGGGGATTTGCTTATCCTGGGTATCTTATGTAAATGGAATCCTATACTATTTGTCCAGTGACTAGTGTACTTAAGTGTGGCTTTAAAGTCCCCGGGGCGGCAGTCTCACCTTTAACTCCCTAGCCGCTGGACCTTAGCAGGTGTGTGTCCTGAAGAAAACACACCTGTTGGTGATGGGAGTTTCCTCTTTCCCCGGCTTTCCCACCCACAGATCTGAAGTGGCCCAGTGTCTTAGTCAGCTGTCACTATTATATAAGTAGACAAAACTATGTTTTCTCACACTGCTGGAGGCTGCCGAGAAGAAGGCACTGAGAGAAGTCTCTGTGAGGCCGGTCTCCTCGCTGTGGCGTGTAGTCACCCTTTTTAAACGCCTCTCTCACAGCATTTCCTGGCAACTCTGGATGTCCCAATTTCTCTTTCTTCGAAAGGCATTTGTCACTTGGGATTTAGACCTCTGAAGTGACCCCGTAGTTTACTAATTTTTTTGTTGTTGTTGTTGTAGATTTTGTAGATTATAATTACATCATTTTTCCCCTTCTCTTCTGTCTCCAAACTCATGGTCTCTTTTTCTTTAGTTGGTGTGTGTATGCGTGTGTATGTGTGTGTGTGTTCCTAAATACATCTAACCTGCTTACTGTGTATATTACTTGTGTGTTTTTTTCAAAGCTGACCATTTGGTATTGGATAATCAATTGGTCGGCTCTTCCTGGGGGAAGCCTGTTTCTCTTGCTCTCAGCATTCCTTACTTGCCTGTAGTTCTTTGTCTGGAGTTGAGTCCTCTCCTCTCCCTGAGATCTCCACAACCATCCACATTAGCATGTTTTTTGTTGTCCCTGTTCAGTGTTTAAGCAGCCATGTTGGTGAGACTTTATGAATGTAGCTTCTGATATTTCTAGGAAACAGAGTCTCACAGCAAACGCCTTGATCCTATGGCTCTTAGAATCTTTCCACTTTTTCTTCCACAACATTCCCTTAACCTCAGATGTAGGAGTTGTGCTGCAGTTGGACCAGTTGGGAGGGAGCTCCACAACTTGGGATTTTGATTGGTTTTGGTTTTCTATAATGATATCTATCTAGCTGTTCTAAAAAGAACTTTCCTAGTTGAAGGGCGGGGGGTGGAGTGGGGAGGCTAGATCCTGGAGAAGAACTGATTTACTAATTTCTGAAAAGTCACAGTCTGAGGAACCGAGAGCCAGGACTTTGTACAGAATTTGTGAGGTGCACAGGAAAAAAAAAAATGATCATGGCAAAGAGAAGTGGTCCTCACACTGGTTTCCAACAGCTAAGTTATAGGATGAAGTGGAGTAAGTGTGTGCAGGCCTGGGATTAGCTCAGTTCATAGAATGCTCACCTAGCATGCGGGAGGCCTTGGGACCAACCTCTGGTATCACACAAACAAGGCACATCTGTGACGTCAGTACTTAGGAAGTAGAGGTGGGTGGGGTAAGGAATTCCAGATCCTCTTTAGCTATCTAGCAAGTTTGAGATAAGCCTGTCAGAAAAGAAAAAAAGAAAGGAAGGAAGGAAGAAAAAGAAAAAAAATGCTTTGTGTAGTATTAGCCAGTGGGAGGTACGAGTCATCGCTTAGTCCAGGCACCAGGAAAGCCACAAGCTAACGCTTCATGAGCCACCACATCCCTGTTTACTTAGTAAGTGTTGACCAGAATAGTCGTTGCTGAAGTCCTGTCTGTTGATCTATAGTTTTCTTTCCTTTTTCCTTCTCCTTCTGTCTTTTTGTTTATTTTATTTTTTTGAGACAGAATCTTACTACGTAGCCTAAGCTGGCCAGTGTTTTTCTGTTTTCTGATTTATCATTTTTATTTTTAATGACAGTGGCTCCATCATCACCTTTCACACGTCTGAGGACCCCATGAGCCTCCGAGTGAACCTCCTGTCTCTGCCTCCCCCAGCACTGGGTTTACAAGCAGGTGCCACCACACTCACTCTCTGGTGTGGATGCTAGGGAACGAATGAGCTGAAGTCCTAATGTTTGGACAGCAAGTATTTAACCGGCAGAGCCATCTCCCCAGCCCCCTAAAATTATCACTAGCATGGCCTTTTCCGTACTTCCCTGTTTTTCCCAATTCACACTTCTCCCAAGGCAGCCGGTCTCCTTATTCAGTAACTCAAGGGTGTTTATCGGACATCAGGGACATACCCGGTCGTGTCCTCTGAGAAACTCTCTTGGTCTTCGTGGATTTGGTGAAAGACCTTTTACCTTCATGGGCTTATCCTTTTAAAACCAACCAACCAAGAGCAAACCCTTCGCAATATCAAAGTGGTTTTTCTCCGTGTATCTTTTAACTGCGTGTTAGCCCTTGTTTCCTGTTAATCCTGAGTCTGACTGGCTTCCTCCTCTAGAGAGATGAGCCATAAGACAAAGGCAGGACGTGCCCTACTTCTCTGTCCTGTAGGGTTTGTCATACTCTAGATCCGCAAGTAGAGTTTGTTCAGTGGAGAAGTTTCAGAGCCTAGGTTGGTTTCTGTGCCTTGGGCCCCACAAGCTCGACAAAACTGAAATGAGATCCCATCTCCTTTTTTGTTTTTAATTAAAAATTAAATGTATGAGTGTATATGTATGTACCACCTACATGTCTGGTGCCTGTAGAGGCCAGAAGTCTTCGGCTCCCCCATAACTGGAGTTGCAGATTGTTGTGAGCTACCATGTGTGTGCTGGGAATTGAACCCGAGTTCTCCGGAAGAACAGGAAGTGCCCTTAACCCTTAAAACCATCTCTTCAGCCAAGAGGCTCCATCTTTAAGGTTTTGATTTGCTGAGACCCTTCTGTGTTCGGGCCAAACCCACTTTTTTGTTGTTTGTTTATTCATGTATTTTTTTGTTTTGTTGTTTCCTCATGAGAAAGAGTCTTATTCTTTTTTTTTAAAGATTTAGATTTATTCATTATTATACATAAGTACACTGTTAGCTGCCTTCAGACGCACCAGAAGATGTCAGATCTCATTACGGATGGTTGTGAGCCACCATTCGGTTGCTGGGATTTGAACTCAGGACCTTCAGAAGAGCAGATAATGCTCTTACCTGCTGAGCCATCTCTCCAGCCCCGGGCCAAACCCACTTAATCCCATCTAATAAATAGCAGTCGATTTTCCGGGAGCCTAACGATACAGGTTCCTTTAGGAATGAAACTGGGTAGCTTTGGAGACAGTCTGACCAGTTACGTATCCTTCTCTGCTGGCCATTGTGCCCCGCCTGCTCAGCCACCTAGAACACCACTCTGGGTCCTGCTAACCTTGAGTCTTGGTTTCTGACTCTTGCTGCTGTGGCCTGAGGGTTTACGGTACCCAAGGGAAGAGCAGCTAACCAGTGCATAAAGGTGCCTGCCTGTGCCGGAGCTGGAAGACTCAGATGCCTCTTGCAGAGTAAATCTGGTTTCTTTGCAGGCTGTTTTCATGGGCCCTTGGAACATCCTTGTGAGGTGGCCCTAGCAAGATCATTATGGTAATTAATTATATGCTGTGCTCCGGTTGGGTCTGAGGGGGAGTGAGACATACAGAGATGCCCAGACTATAACCTGGCTAAGGTCCAGGCATTCGTGAAGGACCTGCCTGGCACTATTAGTCAGTCACACGACACAGACTGACTCCTGACTCCTGCGGTGGAAAGCATCTTGATCAGTTGTCTGTCCAGAGATAAGCACCCTCCTTGCAAATCTTTTTAGTCTGGTAGGAAAATAGTGGTTGGCGTAAACCTGTTGCTACCGTGGAAACATCTATCTGGTCCTAGCTTTCAGGAAGACTTGAATGCAGCAGTCATTTCTCTTCGTATTTTACAGATCTCCAGGGAAGATATTTCTTCCCTCCTTCCCTTCCCATTCCTTCTCTTCCCCTCCCCTTTCCCACCCTCCTTCCTCTTTTCTTTGTGGTGCAGGGTATCAACCTTAGGGCCCCCGACGACGCTAAGCAGTTGCTCTTTTGCTGAGGCGCATCCCAGCCCATTCTGAGTCCCAGGTGATGAATGGCATTTGGTCATAAGGATGGAACCCTTGGATGGGATTAGTGCCCTTTAAAAAGAGATCTCAGAGAGTCCCATTGCTCCTTCTGCCACATGAAAGCGAAGCAGGAAGCTATTATCTAAAACATGAAATAGATCCTTAGTAGACACAGTCCCCACTGGAATTCCTGTGTCCAAAATGGTGAGAAGTAATTTTTAGTTGTCTTCAAATAAGCCCTCTAGTAGCTGGTATCACTATAGACACCTGACTGAACAGTGTCTGCTTTTCAGTCCAGTAACCTTTTCCTGCTCTGTAAATCCTAAATCCTAAATGTAAGCCAGATATATCATTTGGGGATCAGGCCTCACATATATCAGACAAGAGGACCAAGGCCCCTTAGGAACATCAGCTGAGCCTCCTGGGACAGGGTGGCCTTTGACCTCTTAGACAAGGTCAGCCTTCTTGTGTTCCTGAACCACCTTGCCTTATGACTTTTGGGGCCTTATAAGGTAGAGTTTGGTTAAAAAAAAAAAAAAGACAAGGTACCGCTCCCTCCATCAGTGCTCTGTACAAACTTCTGCCACTTTGTAGAGGGAAAGCTTAGAGCCACTTTAGAAAGATGATTATGGATTTTTAATTCATGTATTAATATTTTATTTAAGTATGTGCAAGTATGTGTATGTATGTGTGTATGTATGTGTGGTGTGTGCCTATGCATGTGTGAGTGTGTGTGTATGTGTGCATGTGTACATGTGTATATATGTGTGTGGTGTGTATGCTGCATATATGTATGCATGTGTATATGTGAGTGTATATGTGGGAGGATGTGTGTACAGTGTGTACATGCATGTATGTGTGTGCATGTGTGTGTATATATATGTATATATGTATGTGTGGTGTGTGCACATGTGAGTGTGTATATAAGGGTGTGTATGCATGCATGTATGCGTGCATGTGTATATATGTGGGAGGAAGTGTGTACTATGTGCATGCATGTATGTGTGTGTGTGCATGCACATGTATATGTATGCATATGTGTATGTGTGTTTGTTGGGGTGTGTGTGTGTATAGAATAGAGTTTATTAAGGGCATGGGGAGGGGAGTTAAGGGGGTAGTAGAGGCAGAGAAAGGCAGAGACAGTGGAGAAGTAGAGTAGAGGGCTGGCCATGAGCGGGGTGGGGGGGGGAGCCAATGAGGAGAGAGTGGGAAAGGAATGGGGAGAGAGGAGCAAGAGAGAAGCAAGAGACCAAGAGAGTGAGGAGGGGGCAAGCAGCTCCTTTCATAGTGAGTTGCCAGGTAACTGTGGGGCGGAGCATACCTTGCTGTTGCTAGGTAACTGTGGGGCGGAGCTTAGACAGAACGCTAACCGCCATGGTGTTCCTCACGGAAACAGAAATCAGACCTGAACGTGGGGGTCCGCATGCAAGCGCCCCTGCCTGCTGCACCGTGATCTTCCACCCCAACCATGAGGCCTTTCAGAGAGCGAGTCAGTACTGGAGCATCTGTAGACTACGTTATGCTAGCAAGCAACCGCGCCGGGGGCGAGGAGGAGCGCGGAGAGGTTAGGAGAGGTTAGGTTGCCGATGCTTTGGTGTAGCCAGGTATGGTCTGTATGGGATACTGCCATAAATGGTAGCTGGCATTCAGGGAAAGCCTGGATTTTCTGTAGTCTCTGTGGTGTTACAGAAGCCAGACAGTTGTTCATATAGAAACTTAGGAGCACTTCGACCTGCTGAGCCCCAGGGAGGGGCACAGCATCTCTGGCTTCTAGCCCCGAACAATTGCCGCCATCCATGGTCCTCTAGCCCCCTCCTATCCTTCACTCCTTGGGAGACTGAGGTAATCGGACCTTCTGCAAATCTGAAGGCTTTGTCTCTTTTGGTTTGGTTTGTTTTCCTCCCTACTCTTCAAGAAGCCTTCTGCTTTGAAGCTTAAGGAACGAGAGAACCTCGGGCTGGAGAGATGGCTGCTTTCTTCTTACGATACCGTATTCGAAGTGTGTCCTGTTCCAACGTGACCAGAACTGCATTCTCTCATGCCGTCCATTACAATTCCGGAGACCGTTTCTGTAAACGGGCAGTTAGGCTGTCTCTGGATCCCAGCTATGCTGCGACGAGCCCTTGAGGTGCTTGCGTTGGCTCACAGGGAGACCCAGTCAGTGTCCCAGGAGGACTGTGAGTGGAAGTTGTGGTAGGAAAGGTGGAGGCGCCTCTCCCTCGTGGCTTTGGGAAGAGGCCCTGGGGCACGGGTTGCGGGTTACTGGAAACCCTGTGAAGGCTGAGTTTGTTTAGGTCATCAGGGAAGCCCTTAGCTGGGTGTCTTCAAGAATCCTCAGTGGCCCTATGTAGAACCTGCTGGTTCTGGGTACTTCCTTTCCACCCAGTCTGTGGGGTTACGGCTCCTTTTACCCACTCCTCTTTCTGCCGATCTCCCTCCCCCACCCTCCTCCCTTCCTGTGTTTTCCGATGGAACTCAGAGCTACAACCAAGCTCCGCAACTAAGCTCTGCTCTTGGCGCTACAGTCTTGGTCCCTTTTAGCTGTAGTAAAATATCTGACAGAACACTTCCCATGGCATCGGGTGAGCTATAGCACAGCTCCCTAGTGAATGCTTATTCCTCTCAGTTTTAGGCTGGTGGTTCCAGATCACAGGGGCCAGCCTAGTTCGGGTGTGGGTAAAGAACCCTTGTTCGGGGCTGGTTGAGATAGCTCAGAGGGTGATAACACGCTTGCTGTGCAAGCCTGAAGACCTGTAGTATTTGATCCCTCAAACCCATGGAGAGGTGGAAGGCGAGACCTGACTCTGCAGAGCTGACCTCTGACCTCCACGTGTGTGCCATAGTACCACCCCCTCCCCAACTTTGTATACAGTAATAACAAATACAGACTCTTTTTAAGCCTGCCTGGTTGGTAGCTGGTGGTCTTCTTGTGACCTCATGGGACAGAGAGTCTTCATCCAATGCTATGTATTAATTCTGCCTCTGATCACCTTCCAAAGACCTCACCTCCTGATAGACTCACATTGGGGATGAAGATCTTAACTATGGATTTGGGGAGACACAGGCCAAGATAAATACATTGACATAATTGTGGCTGTCACCACCACCCATCTCTGGAACTCCAGTGTAGTCCCTAAACAGCAGCTTTCAGCCTTCCTCCCAGGGAATAGCAGCCACCATCCCATCCCATTCTGGTCTCTGCGAGCTTGATGTCTTAGCACATCATGTAAGTACGATCATATTGTTTGACTTTCTGTGTCTGGCTGATCACTGTTGTGCCTTGTGACCTCAGGGGTTTCCGATTTAGCTTTTTCTTGCCTTGTCCAACTGGGGCCTTGGGCAGCACATTCTCAAGAGGCTAGGATGGCTGAGAAGGGCCACCTGTACTTTGTAGAAGCCACTGCATTTTGCAGGAGTCCCTCTGGGGATTCGGGCTGTGGACAAGGGACTTCATGTGAATGTTATGCAGTTTTAGGAGAAAGAACTTCTAATACTAGCTTCCCATCACTAGAATATACATGACACATGCTACTTATTTATGTAGTTAAGGGCGGGGGGGGGGGGTTCTTTCTGGTCTGTGGTTCTTAGATGCTCAGGTCTAAGATCGATGTCCCATGGGTTTGGTGAAGGCCGTGTGTCATGGCAAAAACTTGAATCAAGAGTATGTACCTGGACAGTTTTAACCAAGTTCCAAGTAAAAGGAATCCAAGTTCCAAGGAATCTTATGTCCCGACTCAGGAAGCAGGAGGAGGGGCTGTGGTCCCACAGTAGACTTCAAAGGTATTTCCTAAATGACTTCTCACTAAGTTCCCAGTTCAAATGTTCCAGCTCTTCCGAATACTGCGGCTTTAAGGACCTTGAGGATATATCACCTTATTGAGAGCATTCAGTGTGGGGCTCCCACTTACATCCCAGCTCATGTGGACAGAAGTGCTCTCCACGGGTCGCATAGGTGGGTGGGCTGTGTCCACCTCCTGGATCTGCGCAGACCAGCTCGCTTGCTCAGCACATTCAAAGCACTGTTGTTTTTTTTGCCTAAATATTAGACCTCAGAGTGGAAAACAAGCCAGCGTTTTACTTTCTCTTTTAGGAACAGGTGTAAAAGTTTGCTTTCCCTAGGGCTTGGAGGTCTGGATTTGTTACATGAAACAAAGCTCATGGATACTTTAATAACTAGAGTAGTGAGCCCTCGCCCAGAGCCCATCCAGGTCTCTAGCCATGCCCTTCAGTCCACATGATCTGTTTTCTCTTCCTCACTGTATTAAATAAAGTATGCATAACATAAAATTTACTATCTTTATCCTTTCTGTCATTCAGTTCCTTAGCGTTAAGTCTGAGGTGTGTGTTTTTTTGTTTTGTTTTGTTTTTGTTTTTGTTTTTTGAGACAGGGTTTCTCTGTGTAGCACTGGTGGCTGTCTTGGAACTCACTCTGTAGACCAGGCTGGCCTCGAACTCAGAAATCCGCCTGCTTCTGCCTCCCAAGTGCTGGAATTAAAGGCGTGTGCCACCACCACCCGACGTGTTTGTTTTTTTTTTTTAAAGATGCAACATTAAGGGGAAAACATTGATCTGGTCCCCAGAAAAGGTTCATTCTCCCCTGGTGTCCATCTTGGGATATAGCAAGATGGTTTGGGTTCAGTCCTTAGCTTGGATGTGAGGAGCTTGCAGGCTAGATAGAAGCAGGAACAGACAGGCTCCTAAATAAACTGTATCATGAGGTAGATCTGAAGCTCTGAACGAGGTATCGTAGTTTACAGTGGGATGGGTGTGGAGAGGAAAGTGCTGTGGACAGAAAGTTTCATATGGCAGCCCTTCTGAGGAGCGGCCACTCACTAGTGGACAGCAGTCAAACACCATGGCTTTTTGGGGCTTTAATCCTTGGGTCTGGTATATATGGGGTTGCTCTCGGACATTAACAGAGCCTCCCTTGGGCCCTTGTGTTTGAGAGTTGAGATTGGGAGACCAAAAGGAAGGCGGAGGTAAGGAGGTCAGAAAGTGGGTTCAGGAAGGTGTTGGCCATCATAGTGGCAGGCCACCATGGGCAGCAGAGGTGAAAGGTGGCCCTGGTGTGGATCCCTGCAGCTGGTGACCGAGGTCGATCAAGTACAATGAATGGAGCGAGCAAGGTTGGTTGGTATTTGGTGATCCTGGCCTTGGTTGGTGTCTGTGGCCTGGGACTGCCCACTGCCAGATGGGCTTATGGAACCTCTCGTGGGGAGACCTTGTTGATCGTCAGCTGTCTGGAGGGACACCTGGTCCTGCACACTCAGGAAGTGGGAGTCTTTACATAGGAGCATTTGCTGCTGTTCTGAGCTGGCCGGTTAGGTCTCCAGAACATTGGGAGGGGACAGTTCCTACGTCTGTGAGGAGAAACCATTTCAGTTGGTAGTTGGGGTACAGCAGTTAGAAGATGGTCACCACAACCCAAGTGCACTGCCTACTTGCCCCACCCCCACCCCCACAAGTGCAACGGACAGACCTAAGGTGAAGGAGAATGTTAGTCTCCTTGTCTTTCCTTTCTCTCTTCCTACAAAGCCCTGAGCTCTTTCAGAGGCCCTTCGCGTTTACTAAGACCTGCTTTGACAGGGTAGGACAGAAGCTCCTGGTGGGACACCTCCACGCTGCCATCCCTACCCCAGCACCAGATAGCTTCACTGCCACTCACACCTGGACCCGTGTTCCTGCCTCCAGAGCATAGACTGGGATAGGTGACTTTGGGCTGCTCTTCTCTCTGTCTCTGGCCCTTCCTTTCCTGGAACTCACTATGTTGACTAGGCTGTTCTCGACTCACAGTGATCTGCTGATCTCTGCCTCCTGAGTGCTGGAACTAAAGGCATGTACCACTATGCAGGGCTCCATGAGGCTTCCAAAAGACCTTTAGTATCAGTCATCCCTCTAAATGGTTCCTCTTTCATCCTGCCCTCCCATCTGCTCCCCATTAGATTCTATTCTACTTTCTCCCTTATCTCTTCATAACAGTGCACTCTATTTTCCTTCCCTGGAAGATGCTCTCCTCTTCTCCACCCCCATCCCTTACCAGCTACCTAACCCATGTGGCTCTTCAGAGTGAAATGCGCATATCTAAAGATTAAAACCTAATATCGATAAATAGAGGAAGAAGGCAATATGAGTCTTTTGGGGTCTGAGTTACCTCTCTCAGAATGATTGCATCTAGCTCCACCCATTTACCTGTAAATCTCAAGTTTTTCCCAATAGCTGAATAATGCTTCATTGTATAAATGTACTACGTTATCTGTCTATCAGTTGACAGATCTATCAGATCAGTGACATTGTTTCCAGTTTCTGGCTTTTATGAACAGAGCAGCAATGACCATGGACACAAATGTCCCGCTAGTCAGATGTCAACTCCAAATGTATCGGGGACTTCAACTCAAGACCAGATACATTGAATCTGATAGAAGATAAAATAGATACTAACCCTGAAGTCACTGGCACAGGAAAAGATGTTCTGAACAGGACACCGGTAACACAGGTACTAAGACCAACAACTAGTAAGTGGGACCTCACGAAGCTAAAGCAAAGGATACCATAAGTTGAGCAAAGTGGCAGTCTACAGAATGGGAAGAAAAAACAATCCTACCAGTTACACATCTGGTAGAGGGTTAGTATCTAGAATATATAAAGAACTAAAAAAAAACATGAACATCAAGAAAACAAACAAGCCAATTTAAAGAAAAACGGGGTCTAGAACTAAATAAGGCTTTCTCAAAAGACAAAAGACAATGACTGAGAAACACTTAAAAGGAATGTCCAGCATCCTCAGTCACCAGGGAAATGCAAATCAAACCTGCTCTGGGATTTTTATCTTAGTCCTGGCAGAACTGCCAAGATCAATAAAACAGATGACAGCATATGCCGGCGAGGCTGTGCAGAAGATGGAATGCTTGGGAGCACAGACGTGTACAGCCACTAAAGGAGATCAGCGCAGAGTTCCTTAAAAAGCTGAAAATTGAGCCACACAAGACCCATGTGTACCACTCTTGGGCACATAACCAAAGGATCCCTTTTCTGTC
>JADRCD010126018.1:6775-30162 GCA_019843815.1 Montemys delectorum | reverse complement strand
TTTTAATGAAGTATTTTCTTTATATATGTTGCATCGTTGCAGCTATATTCTGCAAGTATAACTGATTTTGCTCTTTGAATAAACAGTCTTTCCAACTTTCTACTTCCTTTTCTCTGGTAGCAATAATGCCCATCCTTTGTGTGTAGATTTTGTGTCTACAGGTGACCCCAAAGTCACTCTTTTGTTAATATTTAATTTACATAACTGTATAATAATATGTTTCATTATCACATTCTCATGTGTATAATGTGTCTAGATTATATTTGCCTCGCCCTCTCTTGGCCCCTCCCACTGACTCTCTTCCTTGTGACAGCTAGGCCTTTTGTTTCATGTCCTTTTCTGTGACCCGGTGAGTTTCATTATGACTCTTTCTTCTTGATAGCATCCTCAGAAAATATTCATTTTCTTTGACTGATTTATTTTTACAAAAAATGATTGTTACTGAGGATTCTTTGCCCAGCCTAGAAGCCATCTTGAACTATTCGATTTTCAACAATGAAAAAGACCTGCTGTCTCAGTTCGATGCCATTCCAGGCAAAAAAGGCACCCGCGTTCTCATTTGGAATGTCCGGAGGTATAGTATTACAAGAGTGTTAAATTCTCATAAGCAAATGGAGTATGATAAAGTACATTTTAATATTATTTTATTTTTTAAAGGAATCATTTATTTATTTTATGTATGTGAGTACACTGTAGCTGTCTTCAGATGCACCAGAAGAGGGCATCAGATCTCATTACAGATGGTTGTGAGCCACCACGTGGTTGCTGGGAATTGAACTCAGGAACTCTGGAAGAGCAGTCAGTGCTCTTAACCACTACGCCATCTCTGAATAATATTTTCTAGAGTCAAGTGGATAAACATATTGTTATTTTTTTTGCATATGTCTCTGTAACTTTCTTGATTCTGCTGAAATAGTGGTTCTTGTTGATTAAATGCTGTGTAAATAAGGTAAAAATATGCATATCCTGAGACTGTAGCTGTAAATGATCATGATAATACAACGTAACATCACAGTGGCAGCCTCAGAATCCTTTACAATTTCATTCATATACATTGACATTGTTTGAAGATTGGCAGATAATGGTTATTTTAAACATTGGACAGTTAAATGGGTTGTAAGAGAGATTATAGTAAAATATACATGGTAGTTTAAAGACAAGAAATTCTTTACTAATGCTCTTAGAGTAGCTTAGAATAGAGAAATATCTTTGAAGTAGGTCAGTTTTAACTATATGAAACTGAACTAAGATCATAACTTTAAAGCTAATATAACAATCAAGAGAAAGTCTATGATGCATCTTTTAATTTTGGCATAGTAAATAGGATACATTTAGGAGTGTATTACAACTCAAACACAAAAACCCTAAATAATTTTGCTATATCATAGAAGGATTACTTGTCTGTTTAATAGAATGGTCCACAAATATGCTCATCTTTTTTTTCCTATGGGTCAAGTACTTATCTAATTTCTTGTTTTGTTTTGATTTTAGACACGGGGTTTCTCTGTGTAGCCCTGGCTATCCTGGAACTCACACTGTACACCAGGTTGGCCTCAAATTCAGAGATATCTGCCTGCCACTGCCTCCCAAGTGCTGGGATTAAAGGCGTGTGCCACCACCACCAGAATTACATACATACATACATACATACATACATACATACATTTATATGTATATATATAATTATATATAATTAAAAGAATACTAGTGTCTACAGACAGTATAAATTATAATTAATAAATAGTAAGGAGAGCTTACATGCACCTGTTGGGACCATTTTGCTGTGGTTCCAGTGATTTGATGTGGTTCCACATATTAAACAGACTCTTCCCTTTGAATATTGCTTCACAGTTATACTTAAAAGGTTGTATGGGTCAAATAATGTTAAGAAAAGCTGCCTTAAAGCTTACTGTGTTGTTTTGTTGAAAGACTTCTCAGTCACATGCCTGTACTGATATTTAAGAGAGCAATGTAGTATTACTGTATCACAATTTTTTTAAAAAAAATAAAAATAATCTTTTTTTCTTGACTTCTTTTCTTGGCTAGGGAAGGTGAGGGGCAAGGATGGTAGGGACCTTCCTCAGGTTGTTTGTATTAGAGTCCACTAGGATAGTAAGAATCACAGTTATCCTGAAAAATAAAATCCAGAATACACTTGTACTATGGTGTGGGCTTTATGCAGGTTGCATGCTACAGTAGTCCTTGGTCAACCTGAACCTGGAGTATGAATGAGAATAACATTAGAGCTTGAGGTGGCTCTCCAGGCTAAGAAGTCTTTTTCAATTTTATTTGATCATACAACTTTTCTGTCTCTTTTTCTCCTTATTTAAGAAAATTCCCAGGGCCTACTGGTCCATAGAGCAAATTTTGGAAACTATTGTTCTGGTATACATTGTCTTTGTAACCCATCTTTTAAAAAACAAATGTAAAGTTTTCTTTTTAAAAAAGATAATACTTTATGTCCCCCCCCCCCCATATTGGTTAAGGAGGTTGCCTGAGGTCTTGGAAGGAACAAAGCTAAGTAGCCAAAAAAATAAATAAATAAGAAAGGTCCATATAAAAGGGATACCCGTTGTTCTATGTATATTATAATTCCACATTTTAGAGGGCAAGAAAATAAATGATGTTCTTTAGTGCTATAGCAGTGTGTGTATTGCTTTTTAACCATTTAAAAGCTAGTGCTAGGCCAGGCATGATGGTGCATACTTTTAATCACAGCACTTCAGAGGCAGAGGCAGAGGCAGGTGGACACACATGCACATACACACACACACACACACATGCATGTATATGTGTGTATATATATATATATTTATACATATATACATACACAGTGAGAGAGGAGAGAAGGGAGAGAGAGAGAGAGAGAGGGAGGGGGTGGGAGGGGGAGGGGGAGGGGGAGTTAGTTGAGTTCTAGGTCAGTCTTGGATATACAGTATGACTCTACATTAGGGGGAGAAAAGACACAGCGCTGAATATGGAGAAATCTTGGTTTTCTGCTGCTGATGCCAGCAGAAGTTGATTTGGATTCATCTACTCATTTAAGTTGGAAAAAGCTATATTTAATGACTTCTCTAGCAGGACTCAGAAAGTTGTTATTTAAGATCTTGCATTGAGAATAGCTGAAATCCATTTGATTCATCAAATCATAGATATTCCACATTCCTTTTGGTCTTTCCTTATGAACTTGGTATCAGTAAGAAACATGGTGTATAGATTTATAATAGGAACAACTTTAATATTGTATGGTCCTCAAATGTCATAGTTTATAGTTCCTTTGGAGTGGTAGTCAGGGAAAGAAACATAGCTGAGTCTTGGCTTATGTTTCATTTCTGTTGGCTTCCTAAAACAATCCCCACCCCTACTCCCTGTTGAAGCCAGTTCTTCTTAGATTGGTACTTATCTCTTTCACTCAGAAACAAAGATGGAAAGTCTGAGCTGGACTTTGATACAGATCAATATGATATCCTGGTATCAGACTTCGATGCTGAAGAAAAAGTGATTGGTGGTGCTACCTCTGAGCTGCCAGAAACCGAGTATTCCTTACGGGTAAGAACAGTCCATCGTCAACAATGGGAAGTACAGTTTCCCACAGTGGGAAAACATTATAGAGCACAACTGAAGTGCAGTTGTGTAGAGATGATTTTCTGCTAGGATTCCTTTTCGCCATCTACACAGAAGCAGTTTAGTTTCTGTAACTACTTCCATTTCAAAATGGTGGTTGAAATATTGTAACACGTATAGAAATTAAGCCAAATATTTGCCAAGCCTAAGCTCTGTAGGCTAGGGATGTTTTGAGGCGATAGCTGTAAAATTGGTAGTATGTATAACAATTCTCCTTTCACAAATCCATAGGCATTTTGTAGTATTCTATATTTGAAGCCCCGGATGAAGATTTTTCTGCGACAAAAGAAGGTGACTACCCAGATGATTGCTAAGAGCCTGGCCAATGTAGAATATGATATATATAAGCCTACCTCCACGGTATCCTTACATGTAGCTGACATCTTCATTTCAGGGTTAAATTTCTATATTGGTACACAGCCAAAACACTGCCTTGTTCCAATTCAAAATCATGTGCTAAAACATCCCTCCTACTAGATCCTTGAAGAAAGAATGTTTTACCAGTTTTACCAGAAACTACCTGTGAACTGTTAAATGAAAGTCATGTGTATTTGAAGACTGTGGCTCAGTAGATTTTAAAATCTAGTACTTATTTATTTGTTTATTTATTTTTTTATTTGCCTCAAGACAGGGCCTCCTGCAATATTCCTTGCTAGCCTAGAACTCAGTTTACTATAGGCTAGCTTTAAACTTGAGGTGATCCTCCTGCCTCAGCCTCTTGCACGATAAGATTATAAGTATGCTGCCATGCCTGGCTTTAAAATATTTTTATTAGAAATATTTATTTTTAAGTCCTCAGCATATACTAGTGAGCAGCCAAATTTGAGACTCTCATTCATAGCTATCCACATTACATTTTTATTTATATTGGAATTGTGTCACATTTATATTGATTAAAATAAAATTTTAGTTGGACTCGTTAATCTTACAGTTTATGTTGTACTAGCTCCAGATTTGGACTTGGATGTGAATTAGTGAGTGGAAATTAAAGTTATTGCTAGGAGGAGATGAATCATTAACAAGCTCAACATGGATTTCCTGGGAACTTCTTGTAATGACAGCCACTCAGAGGAGCACTTGCTCATTTTCTACACCTCGTTGCACTGTAAGTGGATTTCAGATGCTAGGGACGGTCTTAAGATGAACTATGCTAATTAACCATCTTCACTGGTGGCGTTTTGAGGAGAAATTAGTCTTCAGAAGACTCGGAATTCAAGTACTTATGAAAAAATTTTTTTTTATTTTATAGTGACCAAGAATATAATTCTTAGACCTAGAGACGTGTTCAAAGACATTATTTTACTTTGTCTTCTTTTTTACTTGTTTAAAATATACTGGGTAGTTATTACTCACAGTGGGTTTATTTTTTTTTCCTTCTGGGAAACACATACCTTTTCTACAAGGACATTTGCCCGAACAAGTCCAAGTGAGAATCCCAGCGAGCAAGTGAGAAAGTTATAAGTTCACCTCATGGAGGTTAAGAGCATAGCACTATGCATTTAGCAGAGTCCCTCTAATGACGTTTTGAACTCCTGGTTTTAGGATATGTTCCTTTCCTGGGTCCAGCTTCTTAAGTTTGTGGGTTTCTATCAGAGCAACTTAAATGCATGCATTTTATATTTATCACAGCCCCCTTCCCATTAATAGAGTTACCGTCTCATGTTACACTTCTAGTTAAATAGAGCCACTGTTGGGATGACTAAAATGAAACCCCAAACACTAGAGTTTTCCTGAGATGACTGCAGAACAAGGTAATTGATACTGATTTTTTTATTCCTTAGTCATCAACTCCAAAGCCTCTCCACTCCTCTTTGTGCTCTTCATACAAATTTGATGATGCATTTCCTCCCACAATGTACCCTCGGCCCATTACTTAACATTTAAAGAGTATGCAGCACAAAATATTTGACAATTATTATCTTTAAAACATCAATTTTGTGGTATGTGAATTTTGATTAAGATGGGAAAATTTGGTCTTACTTTTTTTTTTAAGAGCCCCGGAAACTTTCTATATTCTGAGTCAAATATTAGTGTACTAGGTTTACCAATTGCATCGTGTTTCCCATGGTACCTGACCCATATCGTGTGGTATTGATGAACACGGCTTGTCATTTACAAAGGCTGTGTAAGTTTTTTAAAAGCATCTGTGGCAGATAGCAAGAGAAACAATGGGAAGAAGATTGACTTTAGCTCGTGGTTTCAGAGGTTAAGTCCATTGTACAAGAAAGAGATAGTCGAGCAGAGCAGAGTAGCTCGCTTACTTTGTGACAAGCCAAAATGTAGGGCCATATGTGGTGGCACACAATTTTAATCCCAGCACAAGGGAGGTAGAGGCAGGTAGATCTCAGAATGCAAGGCTAGCCTGGTTCTTAGAGTGAGCTCCAGAGTAGCCAGGGCTACACAGTGATACCCTGTCTTATGCCCTCTCCAGAAAAAGAGTAGAGCAGGAGAATGTGTTTTTAAATTCCCTTTTTGTTATGTCAAGTCACATGCACTGACATTTGGTGGGGTTTTTTTCTATAATTAAATTTTTTTTTCTCCTTAATCCTCTGGTGTTTATCTCCTTAATGATTTTTTACTCAGAATAAGCAGGTGAGAATCACCTTTGGATTCTCTTGCAAATACCATAACCAGTTTGGAGTTATGATGTATCATAACAACCGCCTTATTAAGGCCTTTGAGAAGGTGGGCTGCCAGTTAAAGGTGAGTGCTTAATGTTTGTCATGGGGGCCTTCAATGAGTGGGAAGAAGATCTTAAATCTTAATGGTTTTCAGCTCCTTCTCATGTGGTTGTTTGATTCTGATACTAAAGTCCTTTAGCAGTAGGTGAGGTGTCCTATGTGGGAAAATTATTTCTTGGGTACTCATGTAGCAACTGAGTATGTGTTCATAAGGAGTTGAGGTCAGTGATAGCCGCCTCACCATGTGTATTGATTGCTTTATTAGTGTATAAAATAGCTCTTATCTTGTGGAAACAATAAAGGTATATTGGAAGGGCCATAAAATTTAGTGTTTGATAACCAAGATTTGGGGGCTGGAGAGATGGCACATTGGTTAAGAGCACTGACTGCTCTTTTAGAGGTCCTGAGTTCAACTCCCAGCAAGCTCATGGTGGCTCACAGCCATCTGTAATGGGATCCGATGGCCTCTTTTAGTGTGCTGATGTACATACATAAAATAAAATCTTAAAAACAAAACAAAACAAAGAACAAAGATTTGTGTCCTGGATTTTCTTTCCATAAGTTCTCTCCCTGGGCTAATCAGTTCATTTCTTTGAGGTTCAATGACTATGCTAATAAAGTAGAAACAATGTTTTCTTCATCTCCCTTTCAGCTTAAAGGGCTGAAAGATGTCAAGTATGATAAATGATATGAAATATCTCATAAGCCAAACTACGCAAATGTTACCATTATCTTTGATGTTTTAATGATCATTGAAAGTAGTAATTTCCACAAGTAATTCTTTTGTTCCTGTTTTGAAGATTGTAAAACTTGGGGAATGACAGACTGTTTTGGATTACAGTTTATAGTATACCAGTATTACTAGTATACTATAGGACAGTTATATAAGACCCAGGATAGCTAATTGTGTGGATAGCTTGGTTTTTCCTGTTAGAGCATCTTCTTAAACAGTTCCTGATTATGTGTCAGTTTAATTACTCCTTGATTCTAGTAAAGAGTAAAGCAAGCTTTAACCACCCCCTCCCAATCCCTTGCACTTCGTCTTTGACTCTGGTAGTTGCTTGATGGCCTATATGTGTGTGGACATGCCTATAGTATGAGATTCAGTGTGGTCATTATATTGCACCTCAAATTTTAAAATGAGATTTCTCTCCAGTTCTGCAAGATGTTAGTATATAATTTTGCTTTGTGGCAGTGTAAATTCTTTATTCCAGGGAATCTTTTGGCAATCCTAGGATATGAACATGGAGTTGTGTGGATGATGTATATATATAATCCCAAAGCTGAGGGATTATAGTGATCTGTGAATCACTGAACAATCTAAAAGACAGAAACAGGGAGAACTGAAGAACCAGGAGGAGTAAAGAAAGGGGGAGACAATAATTGGGGTATATTATATGAAAAAAGTCTATTTTCAAAAATAAGATGAAACAAGAAAAAAAAAAAGAACTTGTCAGTTTCCCATCTGTGAAAGTATATTCTAAGTGTTCGTCCCTCTAGATCTCCATGACCTTTCCTTACCCATGAATAGTGTGTAACTTTGTTCATTATTTTTTTGGAATCAAAAGCAAATGCCTCCAGGCTGTCAATGGTAATGTGTTGAAATTAACATTTTTCTTCTAAGCCAACCTGTGGAGAAAGTGTGGGAGTAATTGGAGTCATTGAGTGCAATTTCCTAAAACCTGCCTACAACAAACAAGACTTTGAGTATACCAGAGAATACCGGTGAGTCACTCCTAACCTGAGATAGTGCCGATGAGTTGCTCGGATACCATTTTGCTCTCCAAAAGCTCTAAAGCATCACTAAAAGCCAGATATAGTTTCCAAGATTAGAGATGATTTTTGCTCTTTTTTAATTTTCCTTTAGAAATTATGGAATATGGAAGTATTTTGGTATCGTATTTCTGGTAAAATGAAGGACCTTGTTTTTCATCTTGAAGCAAATGAATTTGAAGTTATTGAGCACATTTTGGGGAGAGAAATTGAAATTTGCCCTTTAAATTTTCTTGAAGCCAGTGTGCACTTTTGGAAATGTCAGGACAACAGGAAGGTGTTTAGGTTCTCACAGAAGCATATAGGGAAGATAACTAGCTAAGAATCAGAAAGGAACTTGACTCTGAGGTGAAACCAATAGGGATATTTTAGGAACTGATGAGAGGAGTTGTTAAAATGGGTTTGAAGATAGGTTTGGGGTTGAAGATACAGGATAGATTGCTTGCTTAGCATGCATGAGGCCCTAGATTTGATACCTCTTATGTCTTAGACAAAGGACATAGGATCAAAAAGTAGAACCCTTGATTGTTATGAAAAAGGAGGAATGTGAAAATATGAGTTATGTGTATCTAAAATAATTCATGGATATATGCAAAATGGGACTTTATTTATTTATTGTTTTCTGAGCAAAGTTTCTCTGTGATGCTGTGTCTTTTCTGGGACTCCCTCTGTAGACTAGGCTGTCCTTGAACTCACAGAGATCAGCCTGCCTTCTGTCTCCCAAGTGCTGGGATCAAAGGTATGCACTACCATTGCCTAGCTGCGGAAAACCTTTAAATATGACCAAAGGAAATCAAGGAAACCTTCACAAAACAGTGTATATTTGAGCTTCAACTTAAAGGAAAATTAATGTCTTCTAGGTGAACTAATAGGAGGGATATTTTAAGGAAAAGGATACTAGGTAATGGCACAGAAAGGTAAGAGATGAGAAAATGTGAGACCATTTGCTATTATTTTTTTTAAATCCCAGTAAAAATTTTTCTAAGAGTGGGAGGAAAAATAATCTCTCAGAAATATTTTTTGTGCTCTAAGTTATGACAAAATTAATGAAATGTTCCCTTGTTTATACAAGACCATAAGAACTTTAGATGTAGGGTTTGACAAAGTGATAGCTATTTGAATGGCAACCCCAAATTAATTTCTGCATAATTGGGTTTGAGTCACTCAGGCTTATCAGTAGTTATGGCAATGGTGTGCCCTGGATCCAAATAAATTAATCATTTAAATGTGGGTCTGACCCAAAATGAAGACCTTTGACCAAGACTTGTCTCCTAAATGTAAAAACTTAGAAGTGGCATTGCTTTAATGGAACCAAATATTATTTCTTTTGAGTGAAAGTAGCAAATTTAGGATAATTACCTAAATAATATTTGTGAAATCTAAATGTTAGTTATTAAAATGATTTTTACAGTTTTCCATGTTCTATTGTTGTTAACATAACATCATAAAAATTTGTACTTATTTCCATTGAATACATTAGACCTTGGATTTTGATGCCTAGTTTTGGTATGATGAATTTAAGGTTATTGTAGAAGGTTCAAATAAGAGCATTCTATAAACATGTAGGATTTCTACTTAAGTAGTTTAATAGATACTATACATTTTACTAAAAACAGAATGAGAATACTAACCTACATAGAATTTTGTGCATAATAAATTTGCTAATTATTACCCAGTTCAGGCATCATTGGCATCTCTTTTAAATATTTATTTTTATTTTGTGTGTATGAGAATTTTTCCTGCATGTCTTCATATTTGTCCCTGTTGCTGGCAGATGACAGTAGAGGACATCAAGTCCCCTGGAACTGAAGTTACAGACAGTTGTGAGCTGTTGTGTAGGTGCTGGGAACTGAATTGCAGGTCCTTCTTCAAGGGCAGCAACTGCACTTAGCCATTAATTCATGTCTCTGGCTCCACTATTTTTTTTTTTAAAGACAGGATCTCATATACTTCACTCTTGCCTCAAGCTCACTATGTAGCTGAAGGTAGTTTTGAATTCGTGTACTTCCAACCTGTATCTCACAAGTGCTAGGACAATAAGAATGAATCTACCATGACCTATTCCCTTATATTTCTATGCTGGGGACTGAACCCAACCAAGTATTTGCTTGCATATGCAAGTGCAAGCAGGAGCTATAATCCCAGCCCTTTCTGTAAACTTCATGCAAAGTGAGAGATTTTAGATTAAAAATATGGGGATTTGAATCTAATTTTAAATTAGATTCAAAAGTACAAATGGTAAAAGAGATACAAGCCATCATACTACCAGAGTATCTACATATAAATCATCTGTAATATATCACTTTGAACAATCTGTGGATATTAGACTTTAGCTGTAAATATTGTGGTTCAAGCTTAAAACACTTTTTAGAGTCAACTTAACCTTTAAAAATGCAACAACCAGAGCATATTAACTGAGCAAGCCACTAACACATAACACAGTGACTAGGTTTTATAGAGTCTTCCAAAGAATTTCAAAATTGCTTACTTTACATTCTATTTGTGATGTAGATCATCACACATCTGAAAGTAGTTAGATAGCAGTAAATGGCTGATAGATCAATGGTACCACATAGGGAAATGTGCCCTGAGGGCATAAATGCAGAAACTGTTAGGTATGATTTAAGATATGCTTTAAACAAATCTCTGAGTTCGAGGCCAGCCTGGTCTACAGAGTGAGTTCCAGGACAGCCAGGGCTACACAGAGAAAGCCTGTCTCAGAAAAACAAAAACAAACAAACAATAAGCAAACAAACAAAAGATATTTTTTTAAAAGGTACAAGATTGGAACTGGAGAGGAATGGCTTGGTGGTTAAGAACACTGGCTGCTCTTCCAGATGACCCAGATCCAATTCTTAGCACCCATATGATGGCTCACAACTTTCTGGAACTCCAGCTCCTAGGGATCCAATTTCTAACTTCTGGCCTCCATGAGCAGCAGGCACACATGCATGCAGAGAAAAAATACCCATATGTATAAAATGCATTAAAAAAATTAAAAGGACACAAGATGTCAAAGGGGAATGGAATGCTGGTATGCAATTGTGGCATGAGGTAGGGCGTTGACAAGAACTCCGAAGGGGAAATGAGATCGGGGGATTATAAGAATGAAGAGAAATCCAATGAAATTGACTGTACTGCGGGCCAGATCTTAGAGCAAAGACAGGCAAATATTTCCTGAGATGGGCAGATTTGGGTTTTTGTAGGCCACCCAGTCTCTTACCCAACTGCTCAATTCTGTCATAGAATGAAAGTATATATATATATATATATGCTGTAAGTAAAGAAGTAAGTATTGTGTGCAGTATGATTTTGTTCATGAAATTGGCAGAGTGGGATTGACTTTCCAGGCTACAGTTTGCACATTACTTTCTTAGAACCCCTATTTCTGAACTGTTTCAAGTTTTAACTAATGAATTCAGAGGAACCAGGTGATAACTTATAGTTTATGAAAGAACAGTGGTATTCCACTTCTACCTATAAACAATAGAAAGCATCTTCAGTTGTTGTAACAATTCGCCATAATTTCAGTGGCTTAAAACAATGCTAATTGACTGTTCTAGAGGTCTCTAGGTTAGACATCTGACTCAGATCTCACTGGGCTAAAGTCAGGGTGCTGGCAGCCTATCTTCTTTTCTGGAGGCTCTCGGGGAGAATCCAATTCCTCTTTTTCTCCAACATGAGGGGCTGCCAGCATTCCTTGGCCCGAGGCCCTCTTCTCCAACTTCAAAGTCAGCAGTGATGAGTCGCATCCTCCTCGCATCAGTCCAGTAAAGTTTCTTCCACAATCCTATTTCCTCCTCTGATTCTGACTCCTCTGCCTTACTCTTCCACACTTAAAGGCTGAGATCTTTTGGAATAATCTTCCTACTTTCAGGTCAGCTGATGAGTAACAGTAACTCTCTCTTACTGTGGAACCTAAGATACTCACGGATTTTAGGGATCCGGACCTAGACATCTTTGGAAGACTATTATTTTGTCAGTCTGTCCTCTAGCGATTTAAGACTTATTTCTCACATTGAAAAGTGATGGCCCTGTCCCATCCCAATGTCATCAAAAGGATCAGTCTAAAGTCTTAGCTAAACTTCATAAGCTCAGAAGTCCCCTCCTACACAAACTTTACTACTAAAATAGAGTAGCATGAGAAGCACAGGACACCCGTTATTTAGAAGCTCTGTGTCAAGTGAAGTTTAAACTGAAAAGAAAAAAGTTCCATGTACCAAGCAATTTTGCAAATCCAGCTAGGCAAATTCCATTAAATATCCAAAGACCAGGCATAATTTTCTGGGATTTGCAACACTGCTCTCCATTATTGAAGCTCTGCTGTCTAGCCTTATGGCTCAACTCTCAAAATTACCTGTTCATAAAGACTAGTGTGTTTTTACAGCAGGGTAGTTTCATCAACTTTTATCTGCACTAGAGTTTTTGAAGTATTTTATCTCTTGTAACAATAATATAATTACATCATTTCTCCCTCCCCTTTCCCCTCCAAATGCTCCCGTATACCTTTCCTTGCTCCCTTTCAAATTCATGGCCTTTTTTATTTACTAGTTATTGTTACATACATATACATACGTGCCTATACATATATATTCCTAATTCCAACTTGCTCAGTTTGTAGAATGCTACTTGTACGTATGTGTTTTAACAGTACGATAGGATTATTTCATTATATATTTTCCCCCATTTATTCCTGACAGTCCAAGCTGAAAAAGTTTGTGTTCCTCATCTCAAAACCCTTGTAGATCTTCCATGAATGTGATGAATAGTCATTCCATTTAAGAAGAGGCTCCTGACTGATCTTCCTTAGATAATCTTATTTCTTTTCTTAGCCTCAGCTGAGGTGGTTGTGAAGGTCTATGAGTCACATGCTTGATATTGCCAAAGAGCCTTAGATGTGACTGAATATTTTAACCTTTCAATCTTACTAATATATTTGCTAATGATTGTCTAACCCTACTCTTTATTCACAGAACTCATTTTCCCAACATGATCATTTTAACATCTTTTGTGATTTTTCACTAACTGAAATTTTTTTGTTGAATCCTGATTGCTTTCTGATAATTGGTTTTTCATTTAAGTTATCATTTCTTTCCTGTATTTTACATGAACAGCTAGAGGACACAACTCCAGCAGTTTATCTGGAAATCTCAGCCAAATGTACAAGTTCATCATTTACAAGCTGCACTTTCCATGCAACTAACGACAGGACATGTTTCTGCTAAGCTTTCTCTCACTGTGGAGCAAGGATCATATTTCAACTTTTCCAGGAGTGTGTTGTTCATTTCACCTGAGCCTAGATTAGCATTGTCTTTAACGTTTGTATTCCTAACTCTGCTTATGATGATTAGGGAATTCTTTAAGACAATCTCTATTTTCTCCACCATGGTTCTCCACTCCCTTCTGAATCCTCCAATTTAATTAACACCCATCTTATATAACTATTAGCAATCTGTTCAATGCAGTTTAGACTCTTGCATGTTTCTCAAAATTCTTCAAACTTTTGCCATTTTTTTTTTAATTTTCCCTTTTTTTCTGATTTTAGACAGAGGCTTGTGTAGCCTCAAGATCACTATATAGCAAAGATGACTTTGAACTCGTCATCCTCCAAAATGTCTCAGGCTGCCAAATTTCAAGTTCAAAGCAACTTCCTCATATTTAGGTGTTTTTTTTTTTTAATAGTAGTACTCTGTTTCTAGGCACCACAGTCTGCCATAATATTTTTATTAAATTTCTGTATATTTAGATGTGTGTGTGTGTGTGTGTGTGTGTGTGTGTGTGTGTGTGTGTGTGCAGGCTCAGCTCATTAATCTTCCTAGCAAACATCTTTACTCACTGAACCATCTCAAAGGCACTGTATTCTTTTTGTCACATCATATACTTGTGAATTTGGGTTGAATTTGTTTACATTCAAAGCAATCATTTGTAAGGGATGCCTTCTGTCATTTGGCAATAAAATCAAATAGCTTCTCTGGTTTCCTACGTTGCTGTGTTTTATGTTCAGGTGATATTTTAGAGTGGAATGTTTGAACTGTTTTCTCATTTCCTTGCATATATATTATCTCACTATTTGCCTGTAGTTATAGAGACTGCATTTCACATGTCTCTGCCTCTTTCTCTTCATGTTAGATCTCTATGATGCCTATTCTCCTCAGGTCTATATTTTATTTTGGTTTCTTTTTATTCTTTAGGTCTTCTGTCTCTTTATTACCATTTACATTTTGTTCAAACCTTGCTTCTTGACTTCCTTCACATCTTTCTAGGGTTCTGTAAGCATCTTTAAGCCAGAACGTTCTCAGAGACAGTTTCTTTGGATTTCATTTTTAAAAATCATACCATATTTTTATATTCCTTTGTATGCATCGTGATTTTCATAGCATGATCATTCTGGAAATAAGATGCTCCCCCCTTTCCTAGGATTTGCTATGTTGTTTTTGTATATATGATGTTGGTAGCATGTTTTGCTGGAAGCTGTCTCTGTGCCAGGAACCAGGTGGAGTGTAAACTTAAGGTTTTCTCACTTGTGTTCTGACCTGTATCTCCCTCTGAAAATTCACTGTGGCTTTTGAATGTACATATGTGTGTGGTTATGTGTATCTATACATGCATATATGTGTATATATGTTTGCATGTGTGATTTTGAGTATCTTCATTTTTAACATCTAGCTCACTAAACAGAAAAAAAATATGAAGAGGTGAAAATAAAGTTCCATCACTTTTAATATCCTAGACATTATTTCATCTAGAGGAGAAGCTTGTAATCATGGAGAAATATATTCAAACAGGCCACTTGCCCATTGTGTGACCCAAAATAGTAGCATTGAAAGTACTGATCTCTATCCTTGAAGGATAACATCCTCTTTTCCTATCATGGTTCTTATAAGTGGCTTATGGAACTCATGCAGGATTCTCTGTCGAGGAGCTAGAGGTAGAGAATGTATAACTATACTCTGCTAAGAACAGAAACGGACCAAAATTAACCACAATTTATCATCTACATGTTCCAAAATATTGCAGTTAAATATTAACTGGATTAGATTCAGCAACTGTGCAATAAAATGGCGAAGGAACATTTTTTTTTATTAGTACTATATCTCTGTGGTCCTGCAGATTCTGCAGTTGTTATCTAGGTAAGGAGACTAATTCCACATGCCTATTTATCCTCCCAGGTACCCATCAAATTTTCTTTATCAAATACATTTTGAAGATGAAACAAAGCATAATTCTCCGTTTGGGAAATTTATAACAAAGAGATGAGAGCAGTGGTAGTAGGAGAGGGATCAGTGAATACAGGAACCTGTCTATGATTATGTTAATCTCATGTATGCAGTGGGAATCTAATTTAAAATGAGTAAAGTGGAGGTAAGGAAGAGGTATACTTAAGAAGCATTCTGCAAAAATAATGAATAATGACCCTGAGGGAAAAGAGACATTTGAAATTTCTCAAGTTTATAGTGTTCTGGGTACATGTACATTTGCATTAAGTTGTAATCCCAGGGGATAGAATTTGATAGGAATTATTCATTAGACAAGAGAGCAAATGCAAATACAGCTTCTAATATAAGTGTTGTAGAAAAATGTTGAAGAAACTTTTTTTTTGTATTAGTACTATGCTGCTATGATTAGTGTTTGAATGTAAGGGAACTATAAAGACAGATAAAGTTAATATTTGAGTGTTGTTAATAGATAAGGTTTTGTGTATGCTCCTCTCATTTTTCTATTTGATTCTGAAAATGTAAGAACTCATCAGTGTTTATGTCTGACCTCGTTCCAAAGTGGCGCTCTGTCACAGTCTCTAATGACAACTTGCTCATTCTGTGACTCTGTAAGCCTTGAAAAAAACTAGACCATTTTACTTTGGAGGTGGAGTCTAGAAGCATTTTAACTTCACAACCAAAGTGACCATCAAATACTATGATGTTAATGTTGTAATTTTTTTCCATTATGTTTTTCATTATGGTTTTATTATAGGACTTTCCAAAGGCAGTTGACTCCTATATTAGTTTTTAAGTGGAAGGTGTTCAGAACTATGCTGTCTGGTGGAAATTACTGGTTAAACAGGAGCTTCTGAGAGATCAAAACTTACTCAAATGCTGAACCTTGACATACTTCTTGCATTTTCTTTCAGGTCGACAATAAATGCCCTTGCCCAGAAGCTCAATGCTTATTGGAAGGAAAAAATATCTCAAGGGAGTTTTGAGACCTCACCTACTTCCAGGCTAGTACCACAAACAATGAAAGATAGAATGCGAAAACATTAAGGGGAATGTCCTTCCATCAAATGGAAGAAACAAGGATAAAATAGTGGTTTTTTTCCCCATCAGGGATGTTAGTTAACTAACAATAAGAAGGCACATGTACTAATTTTACTGTTTCATCTCTTCATTCCCTTTTAAAATGCTTGTGGTTTGGATCCTAAATGTGAAGTGTTTAATGCTGTCAGTTTAGGAGAGACTGTAATATACTGAGGGATTCTGGCCATTTAAATCAAGCACTCCTGGGTGGGAAGTCTAGACCTGCTTCTTGATAGCTGATTGTGCTTTATAAGTGAGTCACTTCACCTCTCTGTTTATTGAGTTAGGCCCCATGCTTTTTAGAACAGTACATGGCATAGAGTGGGTGTTTAGACATGTTGACAAACTTGCGTCCTTTTTTGTTCTTGCTAAATATTGGGACCAGACTGGTATTTCAGAGAAGAAATGAGAAGAAATAGGGAACCAAACATATTAGAAAAACGTAGACGTTTCTGAATCTGTGCCTTACTAAGTAAGGAGAAAAAAATCAGCACAGAAGGCAGACTGCGTAACAACATACATACAGTTGTGGCCTCAACAAGTTAAAAATTAAGATGTGCTAAAGGTTACACTGACCCCTCATATGGGGGAGCTCCTACTGTTTTAAATGAATGAAAACCACTAGATCAAATTATGGTACAGAATTTTGTTTCAGATACAATCCTAATGCTGTGTATGTTTCTAACTTATTCTAAGGTCTCAGCTCATGTTTATCCTCCATGTTTTGCCAAAAATTCAAATTCAAATGAGATGCTATTTTGCCTTTCAAAGTAACAATGATAAATGTAGTGAGACAGATGTTTGTATATTACTAGCCCATGTTAGAGTTAGCAGCAGAATTTTAATAGAGATTGTTTATTGAGTGTTTATTTAAATTCTAGACATTGTTCTTAGTTCCTTATGTATAATAATTTATCTACTAATCCACAAAACTCTGAAGTATACCGATATTATGACTTAGCAGATAGAATGCCTAGTACACTAAGGACTTTCATCATTTGTACAGGATTAGATAAGCAGAACACAGCAGAGCTAAGCTTCAAATTAAGCAACCATGCCCCTGAAGCTACAATCTTCTAGGAAGAGCAATATAATATAGCACCTTTAGCTTCCTATTTACTACAAATAGAAATTCTAAACCCCTTCTTTGTGCCTGGATTGAAGGATTCAATATGGTCTGTTTGTAGCCCTTAGCTGAGAGTTGCTGCCTCTTAGTGTTCTTGTCATCAGAAATAATGCAGGCATCTTTTGTGCAAATGCATCTAAAACCAAAGCTAACTGTGACCTTTCCTTTCTTCTTCCACTTGTGCTGAAATTGCTTTCTATAGGCTCTGGCTCTGTAGTTGTGTGGAAATATCAGACAGCAGAGGTTAGGCCTGAGCTTAGAGCAGATTGCACGTCTGGAACAACCTAAAGCAATAGGGAGGTCTAAAAGAATGGGGGAAACTTGGCTAAATAGATGTTTTAAAAAGAGGACATTGGGCTGAGTGTCAGAAGCACCTTTTTCTTCTTTATAAATTTCTCTATTTGTCATTTTCTACAATAGGATTGTGTTATTTTTATAACTACTAATAAAAACAAACAGGATCTAAAACAATGAAACATCACTACAAGAAGTCATAAAAGAACCATGCCACTTTATTGAATAGTCCAGCGGAAGAGCAGTAAAATGCAACATACAAACAACCGCACCCTGGTAGTAAAGTAGACCTGAGGTGTCTCTCTCCTCCTTGTGTCTTTTCATCAGTCTCTGTTCTCTTTCCAATGCAACTTTTCACATTACATATATCGTTTGTCATATATGCACTGCACCGTTACACAGGGAGATGAATTCACTTTAATCTGTAAGTGACTGGGTTACACAGTTCTTGCAGTTGAGGAAGGCAGATGTGCGTTTGAAGAGTTCAACTCTGGATGCCTTTATCCTAATAATTTCAAACAATTGTTAGAGCCATCACTTATAGTTAAGAAGTTTAATCAAATTCTATTGCCCTATATGATGGGCGTGGGAATATCCACCTGATAAAAGTGTGAATGAAACGATATAAACATCAAATGGTTTTTATGCGATACTGGAGTTTAAATTCAGAGCCTTGTGCATGCTAAGCAAGCTGTATGCTGAGCTACATCCCTAAACCTAAAGGACTGTTTTTTGAAAGAACAAAGAGAGATCAAAAGTGTACGTGGAAGCAGGGGAGAGATTGTGATGATAGTGCTCTGTGCCTCCTATAAATATAAAATGTGTTCCGTGATTGGACAAGGAAATAAGACACTTTGATGGGTCTTATTTCTTTATAGCAATGCATGATACAGATACTACTTTTTCAAGTTGATACATCTCAGGGGCAAAATTATCTTATTATTTGCTTGAAAAATGATTCTAGAATAAATATTATTAGCATCTATAAATAATGATAGATCATTGTTTTTTTTTTTTCTGTATCCACATCTGGTGTAGTTATCTATGTTGCTCAAAGTACACACATTTCAAATATCAAGATTTTAAGATTTCTAGCCTATTTTTCCATATAAAAGATTTGTTTCTTCATTCTTAGGACATACCTTTTAAATGCAGGATGAAACACAGAGCTAGGATGTATGTAATGACCTTTCTGGTTTTGCTCACCCAGTAGGATTCCTGACCAGACGTGGGTACAATGTGATGAATGCCTTAAGTGGAGGAAGCTTCCCGGGAAGGTGGATCCATCCACATTACCTGCAAGATGGTTTTGTTATTATAATCCCCATCCAAAATTCAAGTAAGTCTGAATAGGATTCATTATTTTTTTCAATAACTCTGGATTGGTCTTCCTCTTTTACAGAACCACTTATATCTAACCTGTATTCTTTAGCCTGGTATCAAGCCCCTTGTACTGGCTGGCCCCATTTTAACTATCTATCTAACCCTATCTGGCCCCTTATTTTTTCATTATACATTACAAAGCCCTACACTCTAGTAAGGCACTATTCTCTACATATACCATGGTTACCCTCTCCTCTATGGCTTTGATAGTGTCATGTCTGTTGACTGAAATCACTTCATGTATCCCATACTCCCAGTTAAATCATAACCGCCTTGGGAGCTTTTCATCTCAATAGCAATTTTCGATGATTTTTTTTTTTTACCCTGACCTCCTGCTCCTGCAGTATTCGATTCTCAACAGTTGATCCTATGTCATTTTTTATTTGGAGGTATTTTTCACGCGTACAGTTTTTGATTCCACAAGCACTTTTAAATTCTCTAAGACTGAGCTCTTTGCATTCCACATTGAATCAAGCTTTCCCGTGTCACCTCTGGAGCATCAGGGTAAATAGAAGCTGTTGCAGTCAATCCTGTTGGTTTTCTTGGTTGTCTTCCTAATGTGCCATATGTTCTTTATAGCTGCCGACATCTAAACAGTGCCTGACATAAGTCAGTATTCACATATGTTCATAATATAAATCCGTCTCCTTGGATCCAGCTGTGAGATCTTTTACATAGTCTTCCTTTTTCAGACCACACGCAGGTTAAAAAAAAAAAAAAGAAGGTATTCCAACAGAGTTTGCTTTTAGGAAATATGTCCAAAATGGAAGAAAGTAAATGAGTGATGGCTAGGTCTGATTTGGAAGCACCCCCTCATAGTCTCCACGTGTACCTAAGCACTTTCTATGCAGAGGAAATGAGACTGTGTGGTCAGGTTACGGGATGGACGAGTAGAAGTTCCTTGTTGAACGTTTTCCTTCTTTGCCTATGTTGTCTTATCTTTGTTTACACTTATCTAGGAGAGAGCTTTCTAAGCCACTTTACTCCCTTGGAAAGCGAATGCCGTACAGTCTCCAATCGGTATTAGTTCTTGTTTGTCATCTTCTCAGGTCTACTTATGGCCTGAATACATTTTTTTTGCAGTTTTGACTTTTATCCTTCTGGGATTCCCTTCTCTGTGCTATACATACAACTAACTTGTATAGTGTGAATGAGATCCAAACTGTAGAATGTTACTCAATTGTTAAGCTACTCTATAATAGTCATAAGGGAAGTAAAGAGTAAAAGCTAGGACCATGTTTTGGTTCCAAAAGATAATTTCCTCACTATACTACAGGAGATGCTCTGTTCCAGAAGAACAAGAACGCATTGATGAAGACTTACACCAGAGCAAGGCTAAGCAACAGTTGAGTATACATGAGGCGGTGTTCTCTATCCCAGAGGGAGGGGACCATACTCCCTGAAATAAGACGAGGGGGTTGCCCTCTTCACCTGTCTGTTTTGCCAGTTCTTCCTTCTGTCACGTAATCCAGAATGCCTCAACTTATCGTTAGTCCATTCTTTTTCCTGTTCCTCAAACACACACAAACACACACACACACACACACACACACACACACACACACACACACACACGCGGGGGAGGGGGGTTTGAAAACTCTCCAGTAACATAATTCAGGAATATAGCCCCAGTTTCTCAGTGAACTTCAGGAATGAACTAAATAGCACCTAATTTTGAGACAGAATCTCACTCCCTAACTTAGACTGAGCTGTCACTCACTCTGTAGAGCAGGCTGGCCTTGAGCTTTCAATCTTCCCCCTTGGCCTCCAGTATCTAAAGAGCACTTTTATCTTCTAGAGTCGAGACTGTTGAGAAGAAGCAGAAGCCTATGGAAAGTGACAAGTACCAGGTGAGAGACAGGTCCATGCCTCCTTCTTCTCACACAGTTTTCCCCAACAGAAGATTTAGGTTGAAGAACACTGCCTAGCAATGCTGAGGGATTCTCCTCAGGCTTGTTTGAATGGATCATTGGGTTTTGCGCTGATCTTCTGTTGTTGATGTTCGGATCACTTAAAACAGAAGAGTCATGTCGTTTATCTTCCAGATTTGGATTCCTATATATCGATTCGGGGCAATGGGAAGGACACATTTGGTGTCACATAACAGTTGTGTACCATCTTCATAAGCTGCTCCTCTTGACTGTCTGGTTCTCCTGTCTCCTTTCTTCTGGGATTCAGGGATCATTCCTTCCTCTTTTCTCTTGGGAAGAAGGGTTGGTTCTTTGTGCCTCCCCGCCCCCCTCCCTCATCCCTGCTTTCCGGCTGGCTGGCTTTATAAAGACTCTGCTGTTTTGAATTTTCAGGAGCACTGTCTCTCGGACATGGTTGCCCAGCTTCGGACGCTGAAGGGTGCAATAAGGTTGGCCGTCCTTTGAGGGACACTCCTTTCCTGGCAGCCACCATAGCACCCGTATATTTCTCCCACCCCTCCTTGCCTTTCTGCATGACTTCCCTTTTGACCCTGTTTCCCAGAGATCTGCTAGTCGCATGTTAGATTCACTTCCTTCCCGAGTTGGGCAGGTCAGACTAGTGAGGAGAGAGGCAGTTGAACACTAATGCTCCTTCATGTACCCTGCTCACGCTGAGGCATATGAGAAATCACGTTTCATATTCTATGTCTATACAGAGATTGGGTTTCCCAGGACTGCCCTGTCCTCATTCAGTTTGCCTTCCCTTTATTCTTCTACCCTAATTATTTATATTTTCTTCGTATGCTGGCTCTCCTACAAGGTCCCAGGTGCATGTCTCTGTTGTGTGCACTGTGAACATGTGGTAGCCTCTGGCATGCGTCTCTCCTAAACCAGCAGATATTTGCTGCAGTGCTTTTCCTTACTACCCATATTTTCAACACAGGGCTCGAAAGGATGAAAGACCCAGCCTTCACCTGGGTCACCAGAGCAAAATAGACAGCCATTGGGGCTTGGGTTTGTGTCATGGGTGGAATAGGTCTAGTAACCAATCCAGTAATCGCTCGAGAGCAGTCTGTTGTATCTAGCTGATAAGGTTAGTGACTGAATGTGTTTGAGTCCAGTGTTCTAGTGTACATTACTGTGGATTGTTTGTTCTGTTTAGGAAACAGTTTCTTTTTATTTGGCCAAGCGTTCCTTCCTAGCATCAGAAGAATTGACACGTCTTTTGGGATTTCGTTCAAACTTGGGATTTTTATGAACTCTTTCTTTCTTGCTAGGTCTTCAGTAATCCACCAAAGATTCCTACTCCACAAGATATGGCTGAACTAAATGACAAGGCAATTGGATATGAGCAAATCAATAGCCCCAGCCTGCTTCCATCTGTCAGAGAAGAAAGCAGATCACCCCCTCGACTTAAATCTCTGGATTCCAGTGCTTTTCAGATTTCCAGGTGACTAAAACTATCACTTGTTTTCAATAGTAAGCCTTGGAATCTGTTTTCTTGTAGAGTAATTTAATATGTCCTATATATTTTATGCAGTATATATATAGTATATATATATATATATATATATATATATATATATATATATATATATAGGGTGTGTGTGTGTGTGTGTGTGTTTCCTGACCTCATACTCACAAAGAGATCCACCTCTCTCTGCCTTCCAAGTGTTAATATTAAAGGCATGCCAGTTTATGTTTTCCTTTCACACATGAAATTCACTAATGGAAATATAGTTTGGGACTGATAGAATTGTGTCTTGCATGCACCTCCTAGTATACGAGTGCTGTAGCAAGCTTATATATTTTTGAAGAGATCACTGGCTTCTGAAGTGTTCATGTCATGCAGGATATTGTGCAAATAAAGTGATGGGCATGTCAATTCTTTGAGAAATATAAAATATTATATAAATGAGGTAGTGCTATGTAGAAACCTATTGTTTTTATACTTAAATTTATGAATATTAAAGTATACTGAGGATTCATAAGCCCTGTGTAAAATCAACTAGTAGAAATATGCCCTATTAAGTAGAAGATCATTCTTTTTTTTTCCTAGAAAAAAATTTATCATAGAAAGTTTGTTCCTGTGGAACATGGGTGGTACAAGTCTTGAATCCCACACCACCCACCCAGGAGGCACAGGCTCCTGTGTGTTTGAGACTAGTCTTGTCTACATAGTGAATTCCAGGCTAGTCAAGTTTACACAGTGAGATCCTATCTGAAAATAAAAACTTGGTTGTTTTTTCTTTTTCTTTTTTCTTTTTTTTCTTTTTTTTTTTTTTTTTTTTTTTTTTTTTTT
>JADRCD010126017.1:0-14449 GCA_019843815.1 Montemys delectorum | reverse complement strand
GGCATTTGTGTTCTTGTAGGGTCTGTATGACATCTGCCCAGGATCTTCTAGCTTTCATAGTCTCTGGTGAGAAGTCTGGTGTAATTCTGATAGGCCTGTCTTTATATGTTACTTGACCTTTTTCCCTTACTGCTTTTAAAATTCTTTCTTTGTTTAGTGCATTTGGTGTTTTTATTATTATGTGACAGGAGGAATTTCTTTTCTGGTCCAGTCTATTTGGGGTTCTGTAGACTTCTTGTATGTTCATGAGCATCTCTTTCTTTAGGGTAGGGAAGTTTTCTTCTATAGTTTTATTGAAGATATTTGCTGGCCCATTACATTGGGAATCTTCACTCTCTTCTATACCTATTATCCTTAGGTTTGGTTTTCTCATTGAGTCCTGGATTTCCTGGATGTTTTGAGTTAGGAGCTTTTTGCTTTTTGCATTTTCTTTGACTGTTGTGTCAATGTTTTCTATGGTGTGTGTCTTCTGCCCCTGACATTCTCTCTTGTGTCTCTTGTATTCTGTTGGTGATGTTTGCATCTATGATTCCTGATTTCTTTCCTAGGTTTTGTATTGCCAGGGTTGTCTCTCTTTCTGCTTTCTTTATTGTTTCTATTTCCATTTTTAGATTCTGGATGTTTTTGCTCATTTCCTTCACCTGTTTGTGTTTTCCTGAAGATCTTTAAGGGACTTTTGTGTTTCCTCTTGAAGGGCTTCTAGCTGTTTACCTGTGTTCTCTTGTATTTCTTTGAGACTGTATTTATGTCTTTCTTAAAGTCCTGTATCATCACCATGAGAAGTGATTTTATATCTGAATCTTGCTTTTCTGGTGTAATGGTGTGTCCAGGACTTGCTATGGTGGGAGAATTGGGTTCTGATGATGCCAAGTGACCTTGGTTTGTGTTGTTTATTTTCTTATGCTTGCCCCACCATCTGGTTATGTCTAGTGCTACCTGCCCTTGCTAAATCTGACTGGAGCCTGTCCTTCCTGTGATCCTGGTTGTGTCAGAACTCCTTAGAGTCAAGCTGTGTCTGTGATCCTGTGATTCTGGGATCCTGTGATCCTGGGCTTGTTAGGTCACCTGGAAGTGGAGCTTCCTCTGGGTGTCTTGGGACTGGCTGCAGAGCTTGCGCCCAAGGTCTGCTCTGGACACTAGCCCAGACAGACTGGAAGGAACCCGAGTCACTGGGCTGGTGGAGTTCCTGTGTGCCTGGTCCTACTGGTCCCAGTTACTCCTGCACTGTATTTTTAAGCAGAACTTATTTAATGTGCAAGCACGAATTGTTTCTTTACAATCATTCATAATGTGTCAATCATTATCTTTTTATTCTCTTATTTTCCTGTCAACAACTCTCATTTCCTTTCTGATCTTCAGGACCATTCATTAACCTGCATGAGTCTGCTGAAATTAATTTGTTGTTGTTTGTTGTTTTGTTTTTTATTTTTGGAGACAGGGTTTCTCTGTATAGCTGTGGCTGTCCTGGAACTCACTCTGTAGATCAGGCTGACCTTGAACTCAGAAATCCACCTGTCTACCAAGTGCTAGGATCAAAGGCATGCACCCAATATGTACATTTCTTATTAGTTTGCTCTCACAGTATTTGCAATGCTGGAAGAAACATACAACTTCCATATAATTGAAGACAGTATACTATTGTTTACCTTCAATATTGACTGTGTGTAAAATATTTATCACAGGTACAAACTTAATGTCTACCTAAAATGATTGTTGATTTTTTTATGAAAACAGAGGAATTGTTCTACCATACTAGTGAAAATAAAGAGGTATTGGTAAGCTGGGAAAATGTCACACAATGTGAAAATAATTAGTTGTATAATTTCTTTCCTATCCTAAGAGACAAAATTTTAGTTAATCTTATATTATTTCTTTTTGAGTCCTAAAAATGAAGCAACAGTTTCAATTTAAATATTGACTCAGTCCCCAAATAAAAGCATATTTTAAGGTCTCTTATTGAATAGAAACTACCTCCTAGAAAAAACAGAAAAGTAATCTTCTAACAAAACTAAAAGAAGATAGCCACATGAACAGATTTCCAACTCTAACAACAAAAATAATAGGAAGCAGCAATTACTTTTCCTTAATATCTATTAATACCAATGGATTTAATTCCCAAATAAAAAGATATAGACTATCAGACTGAGTATGTATACAGGACCCAACATTTTGTTGCATACAGGAAACACACCTCAGTGACAAAGACTGACACTTCCTCGGAATAAAAGGCTGGAGAACAATTTTCCAAACTAATGGTCCCAAGAAAAAAGCTGAAGTAGCCATTCTAATATTGAATAAAATTGAGTTGGAATTTTGATGGGGATTGCATTGAATTTGTAGATTGCCTTCGGTAATATAGCCATTTTTACTATATTAATCCTGCCAATCCATGAGCATGGGAGATCTGTCCATCTTCTGAGATCTTCTTCGATTTCCTTCTTCAGAGACTTGAAGTTCTTGTTGAACGGATCTTTTACTTGCTTAGTTAGACTTACACAGAGGTATTTTATATTATTTGTAACTATTGTGAAGGGTGTTGTTTCCCTAATTTCTTTCTCAGCCTGTTTATCCTTTGTGTAGAGTAAGGCCTCTGATTTGCTTGAGTTAAATTTATATCCAGCTACTTTGCTGAAGTTGTTTATCAGGTTTAGGAGCTGTCTGGTACAATTTTTGGGGTCACTTAAGTATACTATCATATCATCAGCAAATAATAATAATTTGACTTCTTTCTTTCCAATTCATATTCCTTTTATCTCCTTTTGTTGCCTAATTGCTCTGGCTAGAACTTCAAGTACAATACTGAATAGGTAGGGAGAGAGTGGGCAGCCTTGTCTAGTCCCTGATTTTAGTGGGATTGCTTCAAGTTTCACTCCATTTAGTTTGATGTTGGCTACTGGTTTTCTGTATATTGCTTTTACTATGTTTAAGTATGGGCCTTGAATTCCTGATCTTTCCAAGACTTTTATCATGAAGGGATGTTGGATTTTGTCAAATGCTTTCTCAGCATCTAGTGAGATGATCATATGTTTTTTTTCCTTTGAGTTTGTTTATGTAGTGAATTACTTTGATGGATTTCCATATATTGAGCCATCCCTGCATCCCTGGGATGAAGCCTACTTAATCATGGTGGATGATCGTTTTGATGTGTTCTTTGATTCGGTTTGCAAGAATTTTGTTGAGTATTTTTGCATCAATATTCATAAGGGAAATTGGCCTGAAATTTTCTTTCTTTGTTAGGTCTTTGTGTGGTTTAGGTATAAGAGTAATTGTGTCTTCACAGAATGAATTCGGTGGAGTACCTTCAGTTTCTATTTTGTTGAATAATATGAGGAGTATTGATATTAGGTCTTCTTTGAAGATTTGATAAAACTCTGCACTAAAACCATCTGTTCCTGGCCTTTTTTTGTTTGGGAGACTATTAATGACTGTTTCTATTTCATTAGCAGATATGGGACTGTTTAGATTGTTGATCTGATCTTGATTTAACTTTCTTACCTGGTATCTGTATAGAAAATTGTCCATTTCATCCAGGTTTTCCAGTTTTGTTGAGTATAGTTTTTTGTATTAGGATCTCATGATTTTTTGAATTTCCTCAGTGTCTGTTGTTATGTCTCCTTTTTCATTTCTGATCTTGTTAATTAGGAAACTACCTCTGTGCCCTCTAGTTAGTCTGGCTAAGGGTTTATCTATTTTGTTGACTTTCTCAAAGAACCAGCTCCTGGTTTGATTGATTCTTTGTATAGTTTTTTTTTTTTTGTTGTTGTTGTTTTTATTTGGTTGATTTCAGACCTAGGTTTGATTATTTCCTGCCTTTGACTCCTCTTGGGTGAATTTGCTTCCTTTTGTTCTATTGCTTTCAGTTGTGCTGTCAAATTGCTGGTGTATGCTCTCTCCAGTTTCTTTTTGGAGTCACTTAAAGCTATGACTTTCCTCTTAGGACTGCTTTCATTGTGTCCCATAGGTTTGGATATGTTGTGGCTTTATTTTCATTAAACTCTAGAAAGTCTTTAATTTCTTTCTTTATTTCTTCCTTGACCAAGTTATCATTGAGTAGAATGTTGTTAAGCTTCCGCGTGTATGTGGGCATTCTATTGTTTATGTTGTTATTGAGGAGCAGCCTTACTCCATGGTGACCTGATAAGATACAAGGAATTATTTCAATCATCTTGTACCTGTGGAGGCCTGATTTGTGACCAAATATATGGTTAATTTTGGAGAAGGTACCATGAGGTGCTGAGAAGAAGGTATATCCTTTTGTTTTAGGATAAAAATTTCTATAGATATCTGTTAAGTCTATCTGTTTCATAACTTCTGTTAGTCTCCTTGTGTCCTTGTTTAGTTTCTGTTTCCATGATCTGTCCATTGTGAGAGTAGGGTGTTGAAAACTCCCACTAATACTGTGCGCAGTGTAAGTTGTGCTTTGAGCTTTAGTAAAGTTTCTTTTATGGATATAGATGCCCTTACATTTGGAGCATAGAGGTTCAGAATTGAGAGTTCATCTTGGTAGATCATACCTTTGATGAATATGAAGTGTCCCTCCTTATCTTTTTTGATCACTTTAGGATGAAAGTCTATTTTATTCGATATTAGAATGGCTACTCCAGCTTTTTGCTTGGGACCATTGACTTGGGGAATTGTTTTCCAGCCTTTTATTCTGAGGTATTATCTGTCTTTGTCACTGAGGTGGGTTGCCTGTATGCAGCAAAATGTTGGGTCCTGTTTACATACCCAATCTGATAGTCTATGTCTTTTTATTGGTGAGTTGAGTCCATTGATGTTAACAGATAATAAGGAAAAGTAATTGTTGCTTCCTGTTACTTTTGTAGTTAGAGCTGGCCTTCCATTCATGTGTCTATCTTCTTTTAGTTTTGTTGGAAGATTACATTTTTGCTTTTTCAGGGATGTAGTTCCCCTCCTTGCATTGGAGTTTTCCATTTATTATCCTTTTAAGGGCTGGATTTGTGGAAATATATTGTATGAATTTGGTTTTGTCATGGAAGACTTTGGTTTCTCCATCTATGGTGATTGAGAGTTTTGCTGGGTATAGTAGTCTAGGCTGGTATTTTTGTTATCTTAGGGTCTGCATGACATCTGCCCAGGATCTTCTAGCTTTCATAGTCTCTGGTGAGAAGTCTGGTATAATTCTGATAGGCCTGCCTTTGTATGTTACTTGACCTTTTTCCTGTACTGCTTTTAGTTTTCCTTCTTTGTTTTGTGCATTTGTTGTTTTGACTATTATGTGGCAGGAGGAATTTCTTTTCTGGTCCAGTCTACATGGAGTTCTATAGGCTTCTTGTATGTTCATGGGCATCTCTTTCTTTAGGTTAAGGAAGTTTTCTTCTATAATTTTGTTGAAGATATTTACTGGCCCTTTAAGTTGGAAGTCTTCACTCTCTTCTATACCTATTATGTTTAGGTTTGGTCTTCTCATTGTGTCCTGGATTTCCTGGATGTTTTCGGTTAGGGTCTTTTTGCATTTTGCATTTTCTTTGATTGTTCTGTCAATGTTGTCTATGTTATCTTCTGTCCCTGAGATTCTCTCTTCTCTCTCTTGTATTCTGTTGTTGATGCTTGCATCTATGTTTCCTGACTTTTTTCCTAAGATTTCTAACTCCAGGGTTGTCTCTTTTTATGATTTCTTTATTGTTTCTACTTCCATTTTTAGGTCCTGGATGGTTTTACTCAATTCCTTCACCTGTTTATTTGTGTTTTCCTGCAATTCCTTATGGGATTTTTGAGTTTGCTCTTTAAGTGCTTCTACTTGTTTACAGGTGATCTCCTGTCATTCTTTATGGGATTTTTTTGTTTCCTCTTTAAGGGCTTGTACCTCTTTACCTGTGTTCTCCTGTATTTCTTTAAGGAGTTATTCTTGTCCTTCTTATGTTCCTCTATCAGCATTGTGAGATATGATTTTAGTTATAAATCTTGCTTTTCATGTGTTTTGGGTTATCCAGGACTTACTGTGGTGGGAGTACTCGGTTCTGATGAAGTCAAGCAGTCTTGGTTTCTGTTGGTATGATTCTTGCTTTTGCCTTTCACCGTCTCTTGATCTCTGGTGATAGATGCTTAGTGTCTCTGACTAGAGCTTGTCCTGTCCCTGCTGCCTTGCAACTCTCCTGCGACTATTGAAGCCTGTGCCTCCTGGCTGGTCCCACCTAGTCTCTGGGTTAAAGCAAGTCCTGGAGGCAGGCCCTCCACTAGCAGAGAAGGAGCAGAGATGGTCGCTGATCCAGCTCTTTCACTTGGAAGCTGAGAGGACCCTGTTCCTGCCACCCCTGTGACTCTTGAGAACTGTGCCTCTGGCTGGTCCTGCCTTAGACAGTCACTGGAGAGAAAATGGGACATCTCACCTGAGTCTCTGGGCTGAAGCACGCCCTGGAGGCAGGCCCTCCACTAGCAGGGAAGGGGCAGAGATGGTTGCTGATCCAGATCTTTCACTTGGAAGCTGAGAGGATCCTGTCCCTGCCACCCTGCGACTCCCCTGTGACTCTTGAGGCTTGTGCTTCCTGGCTGATCCCACCTTAGAAAGTCCTATATCTCTATTCTAAAAGGGAGAAGATGGAAGATGGGAGATGGAAAGGAGGAATGAGATCAGAGCAAAACCAAACCTATGGTGGTAAAATTTAAAACCTGTAGTTTTATGTCTATTATCTATGTCTTGAAAACAAAGTGTATGAGTTGTTTGACAATAGTGTCAGATTATCTAGTTATTTGGGTAACAAGGAACAATGGCAACAGTCTGTATTGTTTTAGGTGCTTCTAGGGCCTCCCTGACCTAAAGAAGTAACCCATATCTTCCACTGATATTTTCATTTAATTACACACTTCTGGAAACAGGATTGTTTGCTCTGTCGAAACACTTTCAAACTCCTTCTAAGATAGTTTAAATTAAATTTCAAACTAATAGGGCTTCATAATGATTATTTCTATGTTCCGAGTTTTAGTTAACCCACAGTCTGTTTTTTTTTTCCCATCTGAAAAACTATAGTTCCTAGTATCTAGTAAGTGTCCAGAGTTTTGTTCATACAATATGTTTTCCACTATCCATTCTTGTCTTTTTTATTTCTATTACAAGATCATAGGTTTGCATGCAGCTTCTTTATGAATACTTCCCCTAGCCTCTGTTTTGTCCATACCAATTGGTCAAATGAAATTAAATGCTTATACTGTTAGTCTGCAGTGGGCATTCTTGGCTAGTTCCTGAAGTATCAAAAAGGCAACTTTCCTCATGTCCCAATTTAAGGTTCTTGATTTCTATTGAGTGACATTGCTGTTTTACTAATCACACTTTTTTTAGCTCCAATAATATACATGATTCTTTTCTGAACAAACTAAGTTTTCACAACATTCCTGTTCTTTCTTTTTTATATACTATTAGCCTTACTGTCAGTGTAACAAAAAGCAGCCATGCCACAGGCTGTATATAAGCTGTCCTTACCTTTTTCGTGACTGAATAGGTCATTTTATGCAGAACCTGAGAACAGGATAAAATATAGAAAACTCTTTGCCCCATTGAAATGCTATGGTCTCTAATTCAAAGAAATGTGAGAACATACAATTTCAACCACAGTCTCCATGCTTTTCTAAGCCTATTCCCCGCAGATTTGTTGAATAAATAGAATGAACTTATTTTAGTTTCACTAATTCATTTATCTCACTGCAACTTCAGATAAACATTATTGGAGTCTTTAAAATGACCAATAATATTAAATGTTAATTTACAGTTACTCATATTATTGAACCATTTCTTCTAAAGAATTCTTCCAATTAGATTTTGCAGTTTACAAAATAAAAATATGGTTTAATTTTCTTAATTTTTTTTTTGGAACAGCGTTACATTTGCCTTGAACTTACAGAAATTCCTTTCTTCCTGTTTCCTAAATGCTGTGATTAAAGGTATGCATCAACATGCCCAATTCTCTTGTCTTTTTCAAGTAATTATTACAAAGAAATGTTTGATGACTCAGTGGGTAAAGGTACTTACCACCAAACCGAACTTGAGGTTAACTCCCAGATATCACATGGTAAAAGGGGAGAAACTACTCCCTCACATGTATGCCGGTGTATGAATTCATGCAAAAACATGCATGCACACAATATTTGTAAAAAAAAATACATCTTATATAAAAACCCTTAAGATTAATATATGCATAAAATAATATTCACTGTGGAATAAGAACATAAGGTATTATAAAATAAATTATATATGACAAGAAATTTATATTTCATGCTATTCACCTGAAGCATCGAATTCCTATTTGTGTCTATTTGCTGTTTGCTCTTTCATAGCTCTCACTCCTGGTGGCTTACCATGTATGTTTCCCTATTACATAGCTTAGGGTGAAGTATCACTCTTCAGAGTGAAGGTGCTTTCTTGTGAGGCCACTTTACAATTGTAATCTTCTTTCAAAAGAAATGTTTTTATTTTAAATTCTCCAATTAGAGTATAATTTTAAGCATTTCCTTAGCTCATAATTGTGATTCTGTGAGAAGGAATCACTTCACTCTTAGTCTTTGCACCTCTTTCTCATTGATTTTTGGAAGTAGTTGAACAGTCTAGCATTTAATTCTTACAAATTTTCCAAATAACAAGCTGTGCACAGCTGGTGTGCAATGATTACTTTTTAGATCCTTAATGTTGTCTCATTTTGAAGAACTGTTTTGTTGCTAAAAAAATATAATGACTCATTTCCTAAATTAAACTTAGTTATTTCAATGGCTACAAAGAGAGTCTGTTGAAGGTCATCATTCTGTTTCCTTCCACAGCTCTGGTGTGTCCTCTGGAGTGTTTTCTATTAGTTTTATCCTTGGCATCTACACGTGTTCTTCCAGCATTTTTTCTCACTCAAGACAAGGATCTGTTCCTTTTCTAGAACATATTCAAGTGCTTAAAAAATGTCTTTGACCATAGTGGGTTATAAAACCTTCTCACATCACACAACTCCTGTAAGTTCCTTTATTTCACCGTGGCTTTATGAGGGAGAGGTTCCCAGCAAGCACCCTCTCAATAGGTCTTAGAGAATTCCACTCTTCTTTTCCTCTCTTGGTGTCACTTTTGTTCTTCCATGTTCCTTCATCCTCTCTCCATCCCCTATTAGCAGCAAGTAGAAATTTTAGACACACTATGTACTCAATGTAGCACATTGAGTCACTATAGGTTCAAAAGCCATGGTCCAAGTGTCAAGAAACTGAAACCCTCCAAACTGTGAGGAAAGATTAATGTTTCTTCTTCTTCTTCTTCTTCTTCTTCTTCTTCTTCTTCTTCTTCTTCTTCTTCTTCTTCTTCTTCTTCTTTTTTTCCAAGACAGGGTTTCTCTGTATACCTCTGGCTGTCCTGGAACTCACTCTGTAGACCAGGGTGGCCTCGAACTCAGAAATCCGCCTGCCTCTGCCTCCCAAGTGCTGGGATTAAAGGTATGTGTCACCACTGCGCTATATTTCTTCTTTTTAAGTTGATTATGTCAGATATTTTTGTGACAGTGGTGGAAAGGTGACTAACATGTACAAAGATACTCAGCAGCTTTATTTGAAATACCCCAAACTAAAATTCATGTATATTGACTGTTATCTATAATAGTTACATTAATAAATTATGTCTATGAATCCCTGTCTATATTTGGCTTCTAAATTGTTTTGAAATGACAATTTGTTTCCTCTATAAGTCTGTCTGCTGCTTTTCCTATTATAAATGAAATACTCATCATGATAAATATTTGCTTCTGCGTGAAATAGTAATCAATATACTTTTGTTCTATGTTTATCTTTATGATATCATATTACTGTACAACTATTCATAGAAATATTCTTTTATAAAAATGTGTGTGTGTGTAAAACATAGATAAGAAAAACTATATATGTATGTATGCATAAAAACATAGATAATAAAAAAATTGTAGTCATCAATATAATCCCTCACTATTCTTTAAGTGACTATTATTCAGACCACCTGGAGAAATTTTCAACTCTCAATTCTGAGCCTGGGTTGATGATCAGCTCTCACCTTTGTTTTAAGAATTACTTCATTCCATAATTCCATCTAATAAAAAATTGTAGCAAATCAAAATAAGAAAGAACCAATGATCATGTTATAAATAGATCATAAAAGTTAGGAAAAATTGATTCTCTTTGAAACTGTCATTTAATATTTTAAAGGCCCAAGTATGCAAACAAAGTCAGTAATTATTGAATATTTTTTTTTGATTTCTAGCCAATAGAAAGTAAAGAGGTTTGAATTTTGGGAAAAAATTATAATACCTATTTTAACTTATTGGATTAAACTATTTTAAGTAATGATTTTGTCTTTTTCTGTAAGAAATGATGTTTGACTCTACCTATGTATTTTTAAAGAGGCAAATTAATAATTGTTACTTTATAATATTTCCAAAATAATGTGGAGATGAAATAATATACATTTTTATTTATAAACAACTATATATTTACCAATTTTAATAAAATATAATCTCTGTGGCTCAGATTTGTCAAAATGTCAAGACGCAATATTAACATGTAATAATCAGTAGCCTTTCTACACACTGATAACAAACACACTGAGAAAGAAATCAGGGAAATATTACTTAATTTACATATATTAAAATATAAGACATATACATATTAATGAGGTACTATTTATATTTAATGCTTTTATATATTGCAGAATGTTCAAATGAGGTTAAGTATATATGGCATCTATTTTAACCTATCATTCTCCTTTGAAGTTGTTTGAATACGTGTCTCATATTTCTTAGATATAAGAATTATTTACCAGGATGTGGATGTGCATTGTCAAAATTTCATATATTGTCAATAACTTTTCTATTTTCTTGGGAGAAAAGAGAAAATATTTCTCCCAAGAAAATAGAAATGACATTTTGTTTCCTCTACAAGTCTGTCTGCTGCTTTTCCTGTTATAAATAAAATACTCATCTTGAAAAACATTTGCTTCTGAGTGAAATAGTAATCAATATACTGTTGTTCTATGCTTATCTTTATAAACTTCTCTTCTTATCCCAGGGATGTTAATAAATTTACTTATCAAATTGGTTTTGTTTTCTGGGTTCCACAAGTAAAAGTTATATGACAAAAATATTTCAGAAACACATCTTATTGTTTTGGAAGGAATCTCATATTGTACAAAACAGTAACACATTACAATGTTCCCATGAGGCTCTATCACCCAGTTGCCAGCTGTTGGGGCCCACATCCCCAACATTTCTAGCATTTGGGAAGCTGAAATGGGGTGTTTCAATGAGTTCGATGAGTTTTAGGTTGTTTTGGGTACACAGTAACTTTATAGTCACTGGGCTTAGGGTGAGATCTTTGCCTCAGAAAGTCTACAAAGGACTTTGGACTCATATTTTTTACTATTTGCTGCTGGTTTCCCTTATAGCTCTTCATTTTTAAAATGATATGTGGTGTGTGTGTGTGTGTGTGTGTGTGTGTGTGTGTGTGTGTAGAAGTATGCATGTGTCTGTATGCAGGAGTGTGGATATGTCTGTGTGAGGAATGTGCATATGTGTGTATAGAGCGCAAAGAAAGATAAAGTATATCTAGCTCTATAACTGTCCTCATCCCCTTGGTACAGGATCTTACTCAGCCTGATTCTAGGAATGTATCTAAGAAGCCCAATTGGCCTTCTGTCATTTCTCTCTCTTCAGGTTTTGTTGCTATGAAGAGCCACCATGACCAAGCCAACTCTAATAAAGGAAAACCTTTAATTGGGGCTGGCTTACTGCTTCAGTGGTTCAGTTCATTATCATTGTGGCAGGAAACATGGCCGCATCTAGGCCGACAAGGGGCTGGAGAAGTTGTGAATACTACATTAAGGCATCCAGAAGGAGACTATCTTCTTCAGACAGCCCAGAGGAGGGTACGGATAACACTGGCCAAACTTGAGCCTATACATGAGATATCAGAGCCTCACTTCCTCAAAGACACATTTTCTCTAAGGAGGCTAAACCTCCCCAATAAAATCCCACCTCTTAATCGTGCCACTTTCTATAGGCCAAGCATATTCAAATCACTACATCCTCCACATTCCACACTGTGAGTAGAAGCATGCTTAACTATGTCCAACTTATTAAATAGGTTTTGGCAATTTGAACTTATAAGTTCATACTTACATAGAAAATGCTTTTAATCTCTGAGCTATATTCTCATCCTCATCTCAAATAGTTTAAGTCAACATCTACATATACTTTTTGTTATCCTTCCCATTCGCTTTTTGTTTTTGTAAATTATAGCAGCATATATCTCCTGAACTATTTTCAGGAAATGCATATAAAAAAGGACAGTGTTTATGCATAACTATCTTTCTCCATTCAGTTTTGTACATGTTCATTACAATATGTTAGGGGTGATTACACTCAATTATGTCACACTCAGATATACCAAATTAATGCAGTGGTTTTTCCTTATGTTTCTAGGGATTAACTCAAAGCCCCAGGGCATGAGAGTTGAATCCTGTACCACTCAACATATCATGAGATTTTTTTTTTTGTTGTTGTTGTTATTTTTTTGTTTTTGCATCATACTGTATTTGTTGAATGTAATTTGGGAAAGTAAATATAAATATATATAGGTGTCATGCATGAACTATGGTAAACAATTTCTGGTTATGCTTTTCTCTTCACTCTTTCTAGACTCTAGCTACATATGTATTTTTATTTACATCATAATCAACATTTATTTTAATTTTTCTTTTTTATACTTTTATATGTCTTTGAATATCTGCATTTTAATATTTTTATATTTCATTTGTTAATTATAATATTAACCCATTCATTCAAATCTTAATTTAAGATTTTCTCATATTTGTTCATTTTGAAATTTTACTGTATTCCAATTCTATATTCCAGTGTTAGTGAAATTTCTTCATTAATTTTAGTTCTTTCTATTTTATTTAGAATATTAATAATTTAAGTTTTTTCTTTTTTTATTAGATATTTTCTTTATTTACATGTCATACGATATCTCCTTTCCCAGTTTCCCCTCACAAAAAAAAATTAAACAACAACAACAACAACAAAAACAAACCCCTGTTCCTTACCCCCCTCCCTGCTCACCACCCCTCCCTCTCCTGTTTACTGGCCCTGGCATTCCCCTACACTGGGGCAAGATACACTGAAAGTAATAGAAAAGAAAATGGGGATGATCCTCAAGCATGTAAGCACAAGGGAAAATTTCCTGAACAGAATACTACTAGCTTATGCTATAAAATCAAGAAATGACAAATGGAACCTCATAAAACTGCAAAGCTTCTGTAAGACAAAAGACACTGTCAATAGGACTAAAAGGCAACAAACAAATTGGGAAAAAGTCTTTACCAATCCTATATCTAACAGAGGGCTAATATCCAATATATACAAAGAACTCACGAAGTTAGACTCCAGAGAACCAAATAACCCTATTAAAAAATGGGGTACAGAGCTAAACAAAGAACTCTCAAGTGAGGAATACCGAATAACTGAGAAGCACCTAAAGAAATGTTCAACATTCTTAGTCATCAGGAAAATGCAATTCAAATAATTTAAGTTTTAAATTACTGAAACATCAAATATCAATAGCATGTTAGCCTAATCTAAAAGAAAATTTAAACTTTTGCTCAATATCTACACATTTTATCTCCTGTAATTCTGCCTCTACTATGAGTTTATTACAATCATATCATGTATATTTTCAGTATAGTTGAATTGATAGTTTCAATGATTATGGGTCTTTATTATGATATGTTTATTTTTATGATTATCAGATGCATTACACAGATTATTTTTGTTTGTTTTATTAATTTGAACTCACAGAAGAATATGATGCACAGAAGTCTGTCACTTTTTTTTTTCCATTGGAGTGCTTCTGGGGAAATCACCATCCCTGACCTCAAGCTCTACTTCAAAGCAATAGTCATAAAACCACACTGTATTGGTAGAGAGACAGACACGTAGATCAATGGAATAGAATTGAAGACCTAGAAATGAACCCACACCCCAAGGTCATTTGAAAGAAGCCAAAGTCATCTAGTGGAGAAAAGACAGCATACTCAACAAATACAGCTGGCTTAAGTGGTGGTCAGCATGTAGAAGAATGTAAACTGATCCATTTCTATCTCCTTGTACAAAGCTCAAGTCCAAGTGGATCAAGGACCTGCACATAAAACCAGATACACTGAATCTATTAGAAAAGAAAGTGGAAAAGAGCCTTGAACACATTGGCACAGGGGAAAATTTCCTGAACACCAATGGCCCAGGCTTTAAGATCTACTATAGACATATAGGATCTCAGAAAATTGAAAAGTTTCTGAAAGGCAAAGGACACTGTCATCAGGACAAAATAGCAACCCACAGATTGTGAAAAGATCTTTACCAATCATTCATCCAATATAGGGCTAATATTCAAAATATACAAAGAACTCAAGAAGTTAGAGTCCAGAGAACCAAATAACCCTAATAAAAAAAAA